>OZ024855.1:53692761-53740261 GCA_964017155.1 Oasisia sp. SBJ-2009 | reverse complement strand
ATAATTCGGTGGCTACCATGAGACAGGATTTTCACCTGTTATGACATTTTCCCTCACCACACTTTTATACTGTTTGTTGTTATTCTATTTAAGCTTGACATACTAACATATTAACTAATATGTATATCAAAAAGATGTATCTTTGTCTTTCCGTCTGTCTCTATATACAAAGTAAAATGTTGTATACACTTGACATTATTATAAATAACAATAATAATTAAATGACTTCATCGAAGATCGAGCTCAGTGGCGCGACAAAACCAACGTATTAAGCAGTCTCGTAATCGTAAACAGCGCACGACTCGTCGACGGGTGGACGAATGTGCAAGGAAGCTAAGGTGGTTAGGCAGCATTAAAGCGACAGGGTTTCAGACACCGGCGGAATGAAACTATTGTTCTTCTAATTTAACACTGGCAGGAAACGAATTCAAGAGTTGGTGCAGCAATAAAGACAGCTCGGATTCCAGCTTTCGTGTTCACCTGAGGAACGTAAAATGGGTTACTATTGATTGAGCTGTCTGGAATGCCTGACTGGAATGAAAATCGATTTCAGATATGCTGGCTGTGTTGGTAAGATAGGCTACTGTGCCAATATTGAAATTGATGCGATAGTGAACAATGCAACGATTTCAGAAGCGGCTCTGAGTGAAGAGAACGCGTGTCGACCCTTGCAAAGAATTTTTTGGACATGTTGAAGTTGTGTTATGACCTTGTTTGCAGTATTATGAAGGACGTAATTGCAGTAGTCAAGTCTGCTGCTTACAGTAGATGTTGCTACCGTTTCAATAACGGAAAATGTGATATACCGGCGAATACAGCGAAGATCGCGGACATAGTAAACAAACAGCAGCAACATGTTTTCGATATATGTTGATTGAAATTGAAGTTTTCATCAAATGTTACTCCGAGATTTAACACTGAGGCGGCTGGTGTGATACTCTGACTCTAAATAAGTGTCGGGAAACATCTATCATGTTTTCTATGCTGCGACGTATGTCTGCATTAACCTTTACTTTACTATTGTTCATCCAACGGGAGACATCTTGGAGATAATCCCTGAGCTGGCTTAGGGAGCGACAAGTATCTGGTGTTGCCAAAGAAATGTAGAATTGTGTGTCATCTGCATAAACGTGACGGTCCAAGTTGTGACTTTGGTTAAAAGAGATTAGTGGGTTTGTATAGAGAATAAAAAGCAATGGCCCGAAAACAGAACTCTGCGGATATCACAAGAGGTCGGCAAAATATCTGACAAACTGTTTCATATCGGAATGGCTTGATGTCTACCAGTCAGTTATGAAGAAATGTCAACACATATAGTCAGATATATATTTGATATATGCATATACCTGCTATGATTTTGTAGAACTATATTTTGTCATATGTTGGGCTCCAAAATAAAATGACTTCTTGTTTTTCACACCCTCAGAGAACGTGGACATTCTCTAAATTCCTGCCCACGTCACCACTGCAAGGTCAGTTTGCCGAGGAAGCTGTCCTTGTCGATGTTTACGTCGCGGTTGCTTCTCTATGTGATTCTCTGTAAAAAAAGTAATTTTAACAAAATGTATATAATGCGACAATCAAATATGAAAGTAAAAAAAACACTCTGCCTGTCACCTCATTTCGCAAGAATATCCTTGAAGCTGTGATTCGTCTTGTACGAAAACGTTGTACTGTTAACATTTCATCAAATGCAAAATCAAACTAAGAACTACGCCGTAATATGTCTTAGCCTTACATAATTTTAGTTCCACACTTGCAAAACTGAAGGGTGAGATGCTTACTTGGACACACAGTTTGACTGATCGGCAGGTATACGTTATATATATATATATATATATATATATATATATATATATATATATATATATATATATATATATATATATATATATATACATACACACATATATATATAGACATATATATATATATATATATATATATATATATATATATATATATATATATATATATATATATATATATATATATAAAGTATGACTGCCGATCAGTCAAACTGTGTATCAAAGCAAGCATCTTCCCCTTCAATAGATATCTAAGCAAACATCTCCTCCTTCTTTATATATATATATATATATATATATATATATATAATTATATACGTTTTGTATCATAAAGTATTTTTATATTTCGAGGTGCCACGCCCAGCTCCGCTGCGACCACAACCGTTGATCCTACAACAATCTCTGATATGAAAACAGGTGAGATATCAAATGTGTTCAAGACATCGCACTATTGATGCACCTCGATGATCAATGTGACAATAGTGTATTGCATGATTGTCATCCATGGCAATCCTACACAGAGATAAAAGCTCGTTATATTATGATTACTAATATTAGTATTAATATTATTATTAATATTATTATTATTAATAGTAGTAGTAGTAGTAGTAGTAGTAGTAGTAGTAGTAGTAGTAGTAGTAGTAGTAGTAGTAGTAGTAGTAGTAGTAGTAGTAGTAGTAGTAGTAGTAGTAGTAGTAGTAGTAGTAGTAGTAGTAGTAGTAGTAGTAGTAGTAGTAGTAGTAGTAGTAGTAGTAGTAGTAGTAGCAGTAGCAGTAGCAGCAGCAGCAGCAGCAGCAGCTGCAGCAGCAGCAGCAGCAGCAGTAGTAAGATTATTGAAGCTAATGTTATTTCATAGCACACTTTCATTGAACACCTTATCGACATTGGAAATATTCAACCACGTTTCAATTACTACACAAAGACTGCCGATTGAGAACCCGGCACACGTTGTCTCGTTGCATTCAGCATTCAGAAATTAAGAATGTTGCTGAAACAAACCAGTATAAACAGAAAATAAAATAAAGAAATATATACACGTTCACAGTAAAGTTTCAAAATGTAATTGTCACTTACGCATTCTCCCATAATCAGGCGGGCGTTTGAGGATTTTTTCCCGCCACGACTTTAGTTTTTTCTCCAGGAGTTACCGAAGATTTGGCCAGACCATGCAGGATGTTGTTTTCCCACCTCTCTACTATCTCCCTATCATATCTCTTCCGAAGCCAATGCCTTGCAGGATGCATTTCGCAAGGCCGATGGCTGTAGAAAGTGATCGTATTTCTCAAGCTTTCATACTTGACTATCGTCACTATGTCTTCCAAATGTCCGATTTTGCTTAATTCTGTTGCGGAATGCTTAATTGATAATATGGTTTTTGTATGAGAAATGCTGGAACATTGACCATGCGGTTCGTTGTTAACTTCGCGAGCAATTTAGCTTTTGCAATACTATTTCAATAGTAAATATAGCATCGACAAGTATTGGACGATTCTCGGTAAACGGAAGGCTCCCTAATCCACATACTGTGTTACACAAACCGGTTAAATTGAGGATATTTTGAGATATGATCTATAAATAAATAGATAAATAAATATACATGTTTCAAAACTAGTATGGTGCAACGTTTAAATAGGACGTCTCGTCAACCTAACCTCCTTTATTTTGGAAGTTCTGGATAAATTTTCGAATTGCGTATAGGTCGGATATGATGAGACACACGGCGTAACATAGGAACTTATTATAATAACGGCGTTGAATCCGTCTGGAGGGGCATGATCTCGTCGGAATAAGAAGATGACTGTTTTTTCTGACGCAAATAACTTCACAATCTCGCAACATAACACAACATGGATGCTTTCACACTTACACTTGTATTTCATTGTATCATAGGTTTTGGTGAAAATGAAGTTTCAGAATTTATTTACCACAAATAGGCTATACCTGTGTAAATTGCTAATCTTACAAAATGTATGCAGACGTGACAGATCCAAGAAAATCTCACACCACAGTAGTAATGTCATTAACTTATGTCGTCTTTATTGTTGGCAAAAGTCAAGGTAAACGTAGGTCATTACAATAGTTGTGTGTGTGACGAAGCAAACACTGCCCTTTATTGGTACAGCAATAAAATACGATGTAGATATCATGACTTTTGCCTCGCAATAAGGTCTCTCGTACCACAATAAACCACATGAAATATTGACCTGTATCCTTTAAGCTGTTTCACTAACTGGGGGAGGGTGTGTCCGTCCGCGCATTTCCGTATATGTGCTTCGTGTGAGAGGGTATGTGTGTGTGTGTGTGTATGTGTGTGTGTGCGTGTGTGTGTGTATGTGTGTGTGTGTATGTGTGTGTGTGTGTGTGTCCTTTTTGGTCACATGTGCCTTTTCGCTATTGAAAGTATCAATATAGATACATTGCGCCAGAGTTTATTAAAATGGTGAATGCATTTCCGATATCACTTAGAAACTTCCACGAAAACGAAGTCGCATTTCTGAGATGCCTAATGTGAATTAATGTGTAAGACGGTTTAGTTTTGTGTTTGTCCTAAGCGGGAGTGTGTTAATGGTATTTCAGATAAAACAAAAAAGAGGTCGGCTCATGTGATAATACCCATGCTGGTGACATTTGTAGTAATATCCACTTTAGTAGGCCTAATTATATGGTACAGGTATGTTTCCATCGTTCACTTTCAAGGAATCTAAATCGTTATTTATTTGTCAATCGCATAATGCTCACTCACTCATCCATTACTCACTCACTCACTCACTCACTCACCCACCCACCCACCCACCCACCCACCCACCCACCCACCCACCCACCCACCCACCCACCCACTCACTCACTCACTCACTCACTCACTCCCTCCCTCCCTCCCTCCCTCCCTCCCTCCCTCACTCACTCACTCACTCACTCACTCACTCACTCACTCACTCACGCACTCACTCACTCACTCTCTCACTCACTCACTCACTCACTCACTCACTCACTCACTCTCTCACTCACTCACTCACTCACTCACTCACTCACTCAGTCATTCATTTAACTCACTCACTCACTCACTCACTCACTCACCACTCACTCACTCACTCACTCACTCACTTCCTCCCTCCCTGCCTCCCTCCCTCCCTCCCTCCCTCCCTCCCTCCCTCCCTCCCTCCCTCACTCACTCACTCACTCACTCCCTATCTCCCTCCATCCGCCGCTCACTCACTCACTCACTCACTCACTCACTCACTCACTCACTCACTCACTCTCTCACTCACTCACTCACTCACTCACTCACACACTCACTCACTCAGTCACTCAGTCATTCATTTAACTCACTCACTCACTCACTCACTCACTCACCACTCACTCACTCACTCACTCAGTCGACCGAACTATGTAAAACATATTTGCATGCAGATATCGAAAGGCGAAAATGGCCCAGACGGAACAACCGAGGCCGAGGGTGCTACGACTCGCAACGTGACAGTGGACAATGTCACGCAGAGACGGGAGAATCCAATATTGTGTTTCATTTAATTGCCCATTAGATATTATGTTAATGCTCCCCTACAGCAGTCAACCACAACTCTGGAACAGTAGGTACCGACCGACCTGCATAGGGCCGAATGAATAAATGTTTGTAAAAGCCTTACTGTGTGCGCGTGTCATTAGAATATGATTACATGTATTGTAGACTGATATTTTAGATTTTTTGTATGTTTCAGCAGAAAAGTATTTAAACATCAACATTGTCATGGTGATGCTACAATATAGATATTTGCATGTCTATGTTGCATTTACTGTACCATTAGAATGCAATGTATGAGTATGGTTGCCTCTGGAAACCAGAATGTGACGTTGGACCACTTGCTGACATCTAGTTGACTTTGCAATTATAATACCTACATATACAATGATGCTGCCAAATGTAGACTTTTATACACAACTCTCCGCACTAACCAAACCATCTATAAGTGGGGCATAATATGTCATGTCTTTTTCACATAAAATAATAATATTTTGCCAGAGCTAAGATTTGCGGCTACTATAATAATTCTTCTCTGTTGAGGCTTGAGTTGTGCGCGTGGCTGTCTGTTCCCAATTCAACTGAGCAGGTGTTTCTGTAAAATATGTGTCATAGGCATTACCCATAGTCCCCCTTTTCCGTCGACACCAACTTGTATATCGGCTATCTCATATGATTCACTGTGTGCTATTTTATATTAGTAAATCATCAGCTGCAGTTAGGACGCACGGCCTTTTGCCTTACTTAGCCATGGCTTAAGATAAGCAGACAACCGTTCTAACAGTTTTTTTTACAAACAATATGACATAGTGTGTGTAACAGGAATTAATACATCATAATGAAAAATTATGCCCCAGGAAGTGCACAACGAAAACATAGTTGGACCTTTGACTTTAGCCTGAGCCGAAGCTTGACTTGGCGCTCTACCTCTTCGCCTTCAGGCGACGATGAGCCTATTTTACCTTGACCTGACGTGGCATATCATTTTATTAACCGAACTATCACTGCTGTAAATACACATCTAGAATTATATCAAAACATGTTAATCACATAAACCCACACTTACCCACACTGACATGGATTCACTGTCAGAACTGGCGGCAGTCGCGTGACTTCACAAGTTAATTTCAACGAAAATCTTGCTGTCAAAATAGTATAGCATAAGCCATAACCAGTAATACAATAAGTTGTGACGCTCTTTACTGACGGATTTACATACTTTGATTATGTGCCAAGAAGTTTTAATGACTTCTTCTACTTATTCTACGTTAATTGCACTTGTCATATTCTTGTTTATATGTGAAAGCGTGTTTAGGCTTAGCGCACATTTAATTTCTAACTGTGATAGTGATACGAAATTGAAGCTACGGCCTATGAATGATGAAGGCGAGACGCATGGTTTACAATTACATACTGACACTGGTCTCTGCTTTCCCAATGGCACTGCTGACAAACCTGTCATCGCCAATGTTCATCGTTGATATAGGTAAGCCGAGTGCTTTAAACAACTGGAGCGTATATCTATTTTAATTTGGTTATCTATGACTAGGCTAATCGTCCTATGTTTGCCATTGCATTGCCATTGACATTGTCATGATTGTGCCCGTTTATGATCATATTCAATTTCTGTCTCAGTCATTGTGATATAGCTGGATTACATATTGAATATATCTTTAGTTAGATATGTTGTACATTTTGGTTAAAGGACAGCAGCGTAATTGCTGTAAAGTCTGTCTGTCTTTCTCTAATATAAACTATAACAAACATTTTGACACGCAGTTTCAGAGCAAACGCAGATCACGTGACTTCGTGCGCCATAATCCGTTACAGTGATGTAAACAATAATATGTTTTTGATTTATCGTATGAAATTGTAAGCAACTGCTCACAGTAATCACAATAGGAAAGTGTTCAAACATCTCGTTGCGTTTATGTACTGAATGCGTTGTAGCTTGAAAAACAGTGATACCTTTGGACACGACGACGCAGAAACCGAGTGGTTCAGTTTGACGCGTGAAGAGAGTGTGTGTCTTACGTCGAATATTAGCCATTTATAGGCCCTATTACCTATATCGTAGATATTTCACTACAATAACCTGATTTGACACTATGCTTGCATGCAATTGGTGAAATACGTCGTTTTGATTGATGTGCCAAAACAAGAGGGCACCCTTACAAAATAAGCAAATTACACTCTAGGCTTGATATACGAAAGTACTCTTTCACGCAAAGGATAGTAAGCGATTGAAATAGACTTCCTAGAAGTGCTGTTATATCCGCAAGCGTCAACCAATTTAAGGGTCACATTGACAAGTATCTGCGAAATAGGGCGGAGGATTACACGAGTCAGCGATTGACTACCTTCCTCGTCACTTCCTATCGACTACGTAGTAGAAGAAGATTCAAGGTAAATTCAAGGTAAATAACGTTGACACATCGTTGTTAGAGGATTTCATGTTTTTATATTATGTTTTTATAAACACAAAAACGAAGTGGTCCATGTTACAGTACGCTAAGTACTACCTGCACTGACTTGGTGGCATTACATATAACAGTAATTACGACTGTCACATGGTGACAGCACTCTGCAGTAGACGTAATTATGACAGCACATTATATGTGTCACTTGTTGATAGCACGTTGTAGTTGACATTAACCACTAACATAAACACTTACAATGATGTTTTTGTTTAGCATAATTATTTATTATTATTACATTATATCTATTTTTAGCTACCGTTTACATATATACATGCTTGGTTTTACTGTATACATGCATTACTATGTGACTCAAATGTTGTGTCTTATGCAACCTCCAAAGTGCAAAATGTATTTCCACTCTATGAATTGGACAATAAAGTTATCACCATTATTATTTGTAGTACATCAAAATATGTTTATTATCACAGTGGAGTTTGCTGTTGCCATCTTATCAAAGTTTCGTCATAATAGTGATAGAATAGTAAAAAATAACTGTGATCACTTTATTACTGGGGCTGTTTCCGTTCGTTATGATTAACGTTGACGCCATTTTCGCATGTGGCGTTATCGGAAATGCCAACTGCGTGTTGGCGCTTTGTTTCACTTCTGTTATGGATATATTTACATCAATGACAGTTTATAACTACGATTACCATGCCGACTTATTCATGTTATACGTACATTTATGTAACACTATGTTCACAATGCCATGCAGAGCGCAGTGGCTCAGTAATATACCTTTGGACTCTCGACTAAGAGGACTCGGTTTCGAATCCTGCGCTGCGGTGTATTAAACATTGGGCAAGTTGTTTCACTCTACATTGCTCCAGTTCACTCAGCTGTATAAATGAGTACCTGGCTATAGACAAGTGGTTGATATGGGTACGAGCAGCCATCGCGCATGAAATGGCTGGTCCAAGCTGGATTCTTCCCAAAGAAGTTCAGATGGTGTCTGCGTAAACAGGGAAGTAAAGGGTAAAGCGCGCTGAGCAATCGCGAGGATTGGATACTGCGCCATACAAGGACTTAACTTTTTATGTTATGCACGCGGATTCCTGTGCACGAGCTTATGCGTGTGTTTGTTTCCGTGTTTTTGTGTGTGTGTGTGTGTGTGTGTGTGTGTGTGTGTGTGTGCGCGCGCGCGTGTGCAGTTTTGAGTATTTTTTCAAATGTCCTTTACAATATTCACCAATCACCACCAACGGAAGGTTGCATTATCGTCTAATTTCATAGTTTACGAGAGTGTGCCATCGCTAATATTACTAAACAACTCCACATCGACATAATAACATGTATTCGCTTTATTCGCATTTAACGCACAACTATTGCTATAATTCTGTAAACATGAGAACACTTAATTATTATTTGGCTGAAGTAAATACTACCAGATGTAGATCGCAGCAAGCGGGGAATGTTTCGACGTAGTTCCGGACGACGTAATTCTGGACGACGTGAGGTTCGATATCATACATATAACAACGTTTATTTTACTGCTTCATCCAATGAAACATCACATAGATACACCATTGATATAATGATAAAAGAAAGCACAAATTTAGTTCAGGCCTTTTGGAATGGACGTATTCTATATACGAATTATGACATCCTATGAACCTTTTCGGGCGGACCTTGGCTGTAGCTCGCACGATATCAGTCGTTTACGTCTCTACATCAGTTACTTTATCGTGACGTATTATATTGAACTTGGGAGAGGGAGGGCTTCCTGGGGAGAGTATGACGCCATGCAGTAAAAACAGTAAGGAAGTTACATCGCCGATACCCTTCTTGCCTTCCAACATCTTAAAAACAAATCGGAACATGGAACGTGAAGCAAACAAAACAGCCCAAATAGCAAGGGAACGAGGGACCTACAACATCATAGTACTAGGGCTATGTGAAACGAGGTGGACACAGTCGGGACAAGTCAGACTGAATACAGGAGAAATGATTATGTATGGGGCATGAAGAGGAAGATGCATGTCATACAGAAGGCGCGGCACTCATGTTGTCACATGAGACACAAAATGCTGTCATTAGCTGTGAAGGATCACATATGCATCGTTCAAAACAAAGAAAGAAAACATCAAGCTCAACATCATTCAGTGCTACGCACCCACAAACGACAATACTCATGGGAGACTTGAACACCAAAATCGGATCAGACAACAGCGGGTACGAAGAAGTCATGGGCGGACAGGGAGTTGACAAAATGACCACAAATGACGAGATGTTGGCTGACTTTTGTGCATTTAACAAAATGATCATCGGAGGCAGCGTGTTTTCGCATCGCAGGATTCATAAGGCAACCTGGGTATCACCGGACAACAGAACAGAAAAACAAATCGATCATATCTGCATAGGACGTAAGTTCAGTAGATCAATGCAGGATGTGAGGGTACAGATAGTGGCAGTTGTAGCCTCAGACCACCGTCTAGTGCTGGTCAGAATGAAGATGAAGCTAAAGAAGAGAGAAGTCAATAGGAGCACCAGATCGCAGTACAATATGGACTTCCTAAAGGACAGGGTGACAATGAAAAACAAATACGAAGCCCTACAAGATCTCCTGGACGAAGGAAACCTGGACATAGACACATAATGGCAACAGATCAAGGAGATGCGGACCAGCACATGCTGCGAAGTTCTTGGAAAAAAGAAATACCAAAATGAATGGATTTCTGCAAACACTGTCAACAAAGTGCAAGTGAGGAAGGAAAAGAAAGGTGCAATAAACAACTGCCGAACGAGAGCAGCAAAAGCAACAGCACCTGGAGAGTATACAGAGGCAAACAGGAGGGGACATTTTGATGAACTGCTGAACCGGCCACCACCTCATAACCCTCCAGATATCGCACTAGCTGAAGATGTAAATACCAACAGTATGGAAAGAAGGGTACCTCGAGAAGCTCCCAAAGAAAAGAGATATGCAAGAATGTCAGAACTACAGAGGGATAATGCTCCTATCAGTACCCGGAAAGGTCCTCAACAGAGTCATCTTGGACAGATTGAAGACAGGGGTGGATGCCAAGCTCAGAGACCACCAAGCTGGCTTCCGTAAAGACAGATCATGCACCGCCCAAATAGCAACACTGCGAATCATTGTTGAACAATCCATGGAATGGGACTCATCGCTGTACATACACTTTATAGACTACGATAAGGCATTTGATAGCATCGACAGAGATACGCGATGGATCCACATCTCTGACTCCCACTACCGTTGCTGATGGTGTAATTCTTGCTCCAGATGATATACTGAAGATGATCAAGTGCTCTTGTGGCAGTACTACGCTATGCAAATCTAAGCGATGTGGATGACACAATGCCAACATGGCATGTACTTCATTCTGCGCCTGCCAAGGTGGTGATGGTTGCTTCAATGAGAAGACCATGGAACGGATCCAAGCAGATGATGGATCAGATGATGATGATGATGATGATGATGCGAATGATGATGACTGATGATCTTTAATCTGGTGATTGACTGTTTGATAATTCTCATTTGTTCATTGTGAGTGTGTACAATGTGCATTAAAGAGATTGGAATATTGATATACAACTTATTGAGTCCTTGCAAATTGAACACAATATCATGATTGTGGAAAATAACATAAAAATACCAAAATTATTTACATGATTTATTTTATGCCAAAAATGTTCATTAAGAAACAACATTTATGTTTCTGGCATATTTGAATGCTAAACTTTACAAATTTTAAGCCGATGTCCATATTCGGTCAATTCTAAAATTACCCCCTTCGCCATTGATGACCCAATATGTCGCAATGAATGTGATTTATGATTGAGATCTGTATATTATTCATCAATATAATTGACCTGCAGTAGATTTAGGCAGTTTTAAATATTGAAATATTGATTTAGAGCGCATGTGTAGATGATTTCAAGTACGATTTTTTCAATGATAAACAAAAACAAAGGTCACATGTCGGCCATCTTGAATTTCAAGATGGCCGCCAAAGACTCAAAATTGAAAATTGTCCCATTGCATTTGTTGACCCCAAAAACATATATTTATACACAAAAATCATGTTTCTATGTCATTTAGAGACTGAGATATCGAAATTTGGGTATTTTGTGACCCCATGAAATCTTGGGTAACGGTGCCCAACTTCAAACGTGAATATTTCAAATTGCTCAGTGGTGAGAACTTCACATCAACCTGGATAGCATTACAGAGACCCTATACCTTGATAATCAGCAGAGAAAATAACTTTATCAGTGAATTTTGGGTTAGGGCAAAAATAGCCATCTCACAGCCGGACTATGGATAGGACACACATTCAGGAAACCTCCAGAAACCATCATCCGTCAAGCCATCACATGTAACCCCCCAGGGAAGAGGCGAAGACGTAGGCCACGAAACACTAGGCAAAGAGAAACAAAAGAGATGGATTACAACAAAGGAGAGATGGAGAGAGGATGGCAACGGACAGAAAACAGTGGCATTTCTTTGTTGATGGCCTATGCTCCCAGCGAGCAAACAGCTATAACCCTAACCACTCAACGGACCGCGGGTAAATGTGTTTACATATTGATAATATCCAACCAACATATGATAGCCATTTGTTCGACAGAAAAATACAAGTACGTTATTTGTTAGCGGGCGTATGTTACAATGGCTAAAACCTCCACCACACTATCGTCTCAGCCAATAAAACAAATGCTATGAATATAAAAAGCAGCTGACTAAGCAATTAAATAACTGGCGTTCGCTGTAAAATTTTCACTTGAAAATCAACGTATTTTGTGTAACTAACATGGAAAAATAACTGTAATCACTGTACCTTGATCAAGCCGATTTCGTCTTAGGCATGTGTGATTGTCCATGTCGCTTTGAACTCTTGAAGCCTTCGTCAACGGGGACTAGTATATCTGAAACAACGATTTCACTATTCAGTGGGAAACTACCAATGTACTGTAGATTTCACTGGTGTTTGCAATAGAACACTGATACAGGCATCCTTTGTGGCTGAACTAGTGTGTGTGTGTGTGTGTGTGTGTGTGTGTGTGTGTGTGTGTGTGTGTGTGTGTGTGTGTGTGTGTGTGTGTGTGTGCGTGCTTGCGTGCGTGGGTGCTTGCGTGCGTGCGTGCGTGCGTGCGTGCGTGCGTGCGTGCGTGCGTGCGTGCGTGCGTGTGTAAGATGAGATCTGACATTTCATAGCCGTCTGTGAATCGCTAGACATTAGACAACACCCTTACCACGTTTTGACAATACCTGGCTTAGAGCGGTCGGTCGGCATTATCCGGCCATGCACTGATATCGATGGGGGAGAAACTGTAGCTTGTGCAGTTGATTCTTCCTCCTGTCGTTTGCGACGTCTTTTGGTCTATCGATGTCAATGATTCCTTCGACGGCATCGTTTGGGCCGCTACAACACAAGGAACAAGAGTTTGTAAGAGAGTTGTCATCTCTCGCATCTCGCGAAGCAATTGTTCAGTATATATATATATATATATATATATATATATATATATATATATATATATATATATATATATATATATATATATATATATATATATATATATATATATATATATATATATATATATATATATATATATATATATACATATACATATACATATATATATATATATATATATATATATATATATATATACACACATATAACGTACCAACATTATTAACACGGGTTCCAATGTCAATGCCAATGCAATGGACAGTTACTTGTCTTTGATGATCTTGACAAGTACGCCATCCTTCGCACAGTATACATTTCTTATGATTATATACATTCAGACCGGTCAACGCTGCAGCCGAACCTTTAGCAGGTGCTATTCGTTTCGCTACAGCAGCAGCATTGTTATCAGCGCGCCGGCAATCACAGGCTCGCCTCGACGCTACCATTTGAAGACTTGAAGACTACCGAACAGACATGCCACATTTTTGGGATGGCAATTCGTATTTATGATCTAAAATTCTGTAAGAATCCGTATCAATCCGTATCACTAATCAGATCTTCCAGTTAACTGGCCTAAGTTATTAAGGCCTTTTCAAAACGTATGTGTATGTGTTTGGAATGTCATTCTGCACCACTCCCGCTAAAAAGGAGTCAGGTATATATATATATATATATATATATATATATATATATATATATATATATATATATATATATATATATATATATATATATATATATATATATATATATATATATATATATATATATCGACGGCATTAAATTGATCTAAAAAACAATTTTATATATATATATATATATATATATATATATATATATATATATATATATATATATTTATATATATATATATATATATATATATATATATATATTAAATTGTTTTTTAGATCAATTTAAAGCCGTCGAGTCGACGTAAATAAGCCGATGTCACAAGGCGCAAGCAGTTAGCGCAGCCCATACACATCACATCGGGCCTCAAACTTCGGCTCTGTCAAACGCGATGTCGAAAAAACAATTAGCCATATTTTATAAATTTATGCTTAAAACAAATATATATGCATAATACAGAATAAAAAGTTAATTATGTAGCCTTACTTTTGGGGACATATTCGCAAATCGCAAGACATCGCTTTTGCGGTCATGATACGTCTGCGGAGCGCTATGACTATGTAATGCTCACGCCCAGTGACATCGGCTTATTTACGTCGACCCGACGACATTAAATTGATATAAAAAATAAATAAAAAATTATATCCAACATTCCAAACATATACACATCGAAAAACGTGGTAAATCCGTTTTGAAAAAGCGCTAAATAATTTAGCCTTTAGACCAGTTAACTGGAAAATTACCGACGTTTTAGTTCACTTTAGACCGTTTATACTGCGTACCGCAAAACAGACAGTGTCATCAAATAATAACAATTTCTCTCAGCAATTCGCGCGTATATCGAAGTTTCACTGGCAAGCGTCAACCTCTTGAAATCAGAAATACAGGCGATTTCGTGGCGTCGAGCTCAATTGAGCCACCTGCAGTTTTCGAACAACAAATTTACCAGCGCGCCATCTATTATGCGCTACAATAAACTAATCGATGATTAAATTCGTTCGTTTCGAATCGATTTACTTAGTCACTAACAGTAAACATTTATTCCATTGTGCTGTAGTTTTGTGACGCATACATAATGTGGTTAAAAATAATGTCTCCATAAATTTAGTTAATATCCGTATCAAAATGGAGTACGGCCGTATCACTTAAAAAAACCGCCAAAATCCGTATTGGATACGGGTAATCCGTATCATGTGGCAAGTCTGACCGAACAATTGCGTCGCGAGATGCGAGAGATGACAACTCTCTTACAAACTCTAGTTCCTTGTGTTGTAGCGGCCGAAACGATGCCGTCGAAGGAATCATTGACATCGATATATATATATATATATATATATATATATATATATATATATATATATATATATATATATATATATATATATATGTTGAGACATTATATATTATGGCGCACTACTGCCATGTGATTTTCGCTTGCTATCAAAATATGCCTCCAGACTTGTTTGCCTCGTCTTAAATTGCGACAAATAACATTGCTGAGAGGTTATACACATCCTAACGAACAACCCGTAGTATTTATATCATAAATGCTTTGTCTTTTCGCTGCACATTGATGATTTTACATGTATAAACGATATTGAATCCCTCATGAGTTCCTACAATGCTCCCCTCTCTTCTGCAAAGTTTACCCATTTGTGGGCTGTTCGTGCATGTCAATAGGCTGTTTTCGCATCGTAACTTCGGTATTCCCCTCGTCGCCTATTATCCTTATCTACTTACCATGTTTGTCTTCAGTCTTTCTCTGTCCGCTCTTCACACATGCTCTGTCCGCTCTTCACACATGCTCTGTCCGCTCTTCACACATGCTCTGTCCTTCTTATTCTGCTTCCAACTACTTTCCGCTTTAGGTGTTTTTTCATTCCAAGTATACGCTCACCAAAAATATCTACTAAATATTGGGGGCTAAGTCATGTCGAATATTGGACAAGTTTCTTTAATCTACACTGGTCACGTTCACTCAGCTGTATGTATAAGTAGTCTATACCGAGCAGTGGTAGATATTTGCATGCAAACAATATACACGCATTAACTGCCACGATTACGAGACAGTAAAATGATGTTCCACTGAACATGCCTCCTGCGGAGAAACGTGTAAGGCATTTCGCGCAATCCAGGGTACTAGATACTGCTGTGTTCTGTTTTTCTTTAAATACTAGGGCTGACCAGCTAAGATTTTCGTTGGAGTTTGAGCGGGTGCAACATGCCTCTGGTCTCGCCTGGCCGTGGATCGTGGCATCAGAAGAACGGAGGAACTGAGCGTCACTTACCATTTCATCAGAAACCCTTCACGCTCTCGAAAAACCTAATCTGCACCCTGCTGTGCATATAATAATAGTAAAAATAAATAATTTATAGTGCACCTAAACCCTTGAAAACTAAGCCCATAGGTGGTGCATCAATACAGAAGGGTCAATGGATCTCGTAGTCAATAAAGAGTTCCAGTTGTCGACAGGTTGATTGATACGCCATGGAACCATGGTGGATATTCAACGTTATAAAGGTATGTTTTAGTATTGCTAAATTCCGCCGTAATTTAATATTGTTAAATGATGGCGAAATTTATCAATATTTTCAACTGATCTAATACTAGAAGGAAGAATATATTCCAAAGAAAAAGCTAAACAAATCCCTATTCCCAATATTGTAGCACTTAAATTTTTCCGCCGTTATAAACGTTCCGATTGACGTTTATGCGCATGCGCGATATATGTAGCATCATCAATGTGCAGCGAAAAAGACAAAGCATTTATGATGTAAATACTACAGGTTGTTCGTTGGGATGTATATAACCTCTCAGCAAAGTTATTTGTCGCAAATTAACACGAGGCAAACTTGAGTTTTTAGGCATATTTTGATAGCAAGTATAAATCACGTGACGGTAATGCGCCATGATCCGTGAGTGATTTATAAAAAAAATATTTCATTGAACGACATTAAGAAACTCTTCACAGTAATCATCACAAGAGAGTTAACGATCAGCTCGTGGCATTTATACCGAAAATGCTTTGTTGTTTCGCTGAATATTGATGATTGTACATTTATTGCGCTATGCTCAATCTCATCCCGTCCCCACAGGCAACAGAAATAATTATACCATAAATAATGTTTTGGAGGTTAAGCCCCCTCCATTAATACAGGGGGCGTCACCCCCAGTTACGACGCCTATGTACGTGGAGGGGGTAGCAGGACGTTCACTGCCACTGAACTGGTGGGAACGTAGACATAAGTGGCGCCATACGACGGGCTAGTAAAGTGCAAACAATACAAGTTGTGCCGTCTGGCGTCAATAATCTGTACATTTGTTGGTTTGCGAAAAGTATAAAATAGTATGCCTTCCGGAGTAGTAGTTAGCATGCTAGTATCAGTTTAGTCTTGACTCTTACGTGTTGCCATGTTTATTTCTGTTTCATAACTTCCCAACATATAACATATACAAAACAAACTAACACCTCAGAGAATAAAGTGGTATAGTATTACACTATATGGGGTAAATGTAATATTATTGGAGTTAACTTCCTGTATTTTATTGAAAATAGAAAACATCTAGCTTGTGCTAAACTAAGAGTAACCTTAACTTTGAGGTGACTAGTTTCTTGTGTCTTACCCCTTTACCAAAAATATGTCTGCAAAATTAGAGAAAGTTAGTTCGTTTTTTGAAAAGATGTAAACTGAACGTATATCGTTTTTTTAATAACATGATATGGAATGGAGATACGCTTTGCACTGAATAAAAACATAATATTGAAATCGCAGAGTAATATATGCACACAATAAAATCAAGTATGTAGAAAGTGACAGCTTTAACGATCAAATAAAATGTGAATTATTCATGCACAGTGACAGTGCTATAAGTCTGTTGGATCTTCAGCCCAAAGGATGAAAAAGAATATTATTTGGGCAGTTATTGATTGTAATGTTATACCACCATCAATCGACTTACCATACGAATAGCTGACACATAAAATAATGAGAAAAATACAAGGCGTTTTACTATATACACATTATAACATTTATTTCATATTACAAGAAATATCACTTTAATGTCCCTAAATAATAAATGTCGTAAATGTCGTGTGTACACTGTAGTGTGATTGTACGAATATAACAAATCATTAATACAATTCACACTTTCATATCCAAGCAACGTCGTTTTGCTTGGTGCATATGTTAAAAATATTACAGTACACACTTTGGCACTGTCCAGAGTGAATGTAATGATGTCTGCAATAGCACATTTTGCAAAGAAAACATTTAGTATGTAGCAAAATATAGTCCTTTGTAAACATTTGGGGCAATAATTCGCATTGAATAGTACATCAGTTTACAACCACGGCTGAATTTCTTCTGAGTAGATTCACCTGGAGGATTTGCTTCCATCAACATTGCTAGAGATTCCCCTAAAGATAAGAGAGATACTGACACACAGGAGTGGTTAACTGCACAGCATGAAGGAACTCACCTACACAGACAAGTGACGTGTACAGGATGCGAAAATAGCTCCTCTTCGTGAAGACCTCGGAAGAGAAGAGGGGAATGAGTAAGGCAGGGAGCACCTTGAGGAAGAGGAACAAGGGGGAGAGGATGACTTTGACCACAGCAGTTGACAGCACTGATCACGTGGAGGATATAATATTATAGGAGGAGACAGACGCCCTGGGAGAGTTCACAGAACCAGCGGAAGAAGAAGAGGCGGAACCAGGGGATGTGTACATACATTAAGTGTCCAATTGTGTCACGCCAATAAACCTGAACATTCTCCTAAATATGGACCCTAAAACGATGACACCAATATGCCTGAGACATGCCAAAGTTCATTCTGATGGATCACTTCTTGTTCTTCAGTTTCTGTATCTCCTCAAACGCTTTCTTCATCTCTTCGGTGAGTGTGTTCTGGAAAGACTGAGTCTTCTTGCCAAAGTTCTGAGCCTCTCCCTTCAACTGGTGGACCTGGTCGGACGACTGCAGCTTCTCCACCATCTCGTTACCTGTCGGTCACAGTTTCAGAAGTCGGAAATAGTTTACGGTTGGAGTTTTATTAATATCAGACAAAAGCCACCATTTATTAAGTGCTGTTTTTCTGGGACCAGCCCATTCCTAGGCACATACAAACATCATAAAAGTATATTATGGAATCATAATACATGTATATATATATATATATATATACAGCTGTATATACATATATGTATATATATATATATATATATATATATATATATATATATATATATATATATAAATATATATATATATGTGTGTAAATATGATAGTACATTAACATTTAAAAGAATATATGCTTAGTAATTATGATACATATTTTTAACATATTAATACATGTATGCAAACAATCATGGTATAGTACAAAAAACATTAGAATTACATATTATATAATTTTAAATAATAATAATAAATAAATAAAATAAAAAACAAATTAAATAAGTTAATAAATTAATCGTAACATGTATGCTCGCACATGGTTTCAAAGAGCATAATAGAAAATAAACCAAGTTCTAAATCAGGAACCATCCTAAAAATACAGTGTGTGTGTGTGTGTGTGTTTGTGTGTGTGTGTGTGTGTTTGTGTGTGTGTGTTTGTGTGTGTTTGTCTGTCTGTGTGTCTGTGTGTGTCTGTGTGTGAAAGGTTTAGCTTTCAGAATGATACTATGATTGTTTTATTAAACAAGACACAATACTCTAGTGTGTTTTGATTGGTAATTTTTGTTTCAAATATCTATTTTGCATATTTCACAACTTAAATATTCTTACCAATCTGCTTGCTCTTGTGGAAGGCATATGCCGTCAACTGAGCTGCTCGTCTCATAGCGGGAGACTCTGCCAGCTATAACACAGCAACAAACATGGCCAGATGGCATTAGAAAATACATGATTCAGCAACTGTTGCTATTAAGAAATTGATCACATGACCTTACTTTACCCAATTATCTAATCGATGTGGTTCCAGGCAATTTTGATATCCAGCATATTTAAAATGTATAATGTTATTAAAATTATGATGATTCAAAAAGTGAAGTTTAAATGATTGTCTAGGTGTCTCAGATATGTAGTGCGTGCGTGCATGTTAACTGTGTTTGATGTGATGTGAGTGTGTGTATGTGTACATGTACGGAAAAACACCAGACAACAATTAGCTATCTTTCATAAGTTTTCAAAACCCAACTTCAATTTGTTTTAAATATGGATTTATTTTACGAATTAAGTATGATGGTGTTTTAGTAAGCAAAAACATACCTTTTCCACCAGCCTTTCATCTCTGGCAAGAAACCTGGAATAACAGAAAGTCAAACATAAATTAAGAAATAAAATTCCAACAAAAATGTATAACCTGTGACTTCCACCAAGGCTTTTGTATGCAGACGATTGAACAAACTGTCTCTTATGCACCAAACTGTGCTTCATGCAAAATTTAAACTTTATAAATCGTTGAACAGTGGTATAATGTAACTCATCTGTTAGTGCTACATCTACATAATATACCGAATAAGGTATATTTATGAATGACGATGGATAACAAAGCTGCCATCTTAGTGCTATTGATGTTCTGGCATCATTCTCCGATGTTCCGAACATAAACATACCTTATTCTACATATAATGTCTTCATACTAACAAATGAGCTATATTATACCACTATTCAACAATACACGAAGTATCAATTTCACACGAAGCACAACCCAGTGCTCTGATTTGAAAATACAGGACGACAACTGGCGGCTAGGCATTACTACACCCTGATCTTGGAATAAAAATAAGTGATTAACAGATTGCAGTCTTTTCAACCTCTAAGAAGGCCAGAGTTGAGGGCACTTGTGTAGAATTCGGACCCACCTTAATTTTGTTGTTATAGCTGTATCCTTGCCAAAAAAATGTTACTTCACTTTGCTAATTTAATCATTCAGCATCATCTCATGCATATTTCTGTTTTATAAACAGTGTGTTTTAGCCAATTTTCTGAGGTCGAAAAAATTGTGCTGTCGGCCAGACATGGGGTCAAATACATTGAAATGTATTTAAATACAAATACTTTTGAGGGATTCAAATACAAATACAAATACTTTTAAATGCAAATGTACTTAAATACAAATACTTTTGAAAAGTATTCAAATACTTTTTCAAATACTTTTTCATTTTCAGGATATATTACTATATAGGTAAAAGAAACAAAACAATATATCAAGCAGTTCATCTAGTTTATTGCTATTGTCTAAGTTGTCTGGTTACATTCAGTGGTTTAGTATCTATCTGGCTACTGCCTGATAGTATATGGGATAGTGCAAAGTCCTGCTGCAAGCTAATTGAATGCAATGTTCCTTTTAATCATTCCTCCACACCCTTTTCACACAGTCATGGCAATGTGGACAGAACCCACAGCCAAGCTTTCCATTCATTCACTGAGGATCACTTAACAAGATCTGACTTGAATTGGGTTCTCCATTTATCATCTGTATCAATTAGGCTGCCCTGCACACTGGGCTCAGTGATGTTTGAACAAAGCCCACTGTGGCTTATTTAATTGGGGATACCTGGCTTGTACAAAGGGCTTGATAAACCAGTGCCAGGCTTCTTCCTCTATCACACAAAGGGAATTGGCTAGCTGGCTGGTGCCCAGGGTTTACTGGTGCCCATATTTGCTAAGCTGTGTAATTAAGTTCTTAGTCCCTGACTGTCACTGATATCACATTGGCTAATTTACCATAGCAGTAACTTACATAAACACAGTGGAAGAAAGAACTGACCCAATTATTTACACTAAACATTAAAAAAAGTATTTGAAAAAGTATTTGAAAAGTATTTGAAATATCAAATACTTTAGGAAAGTATTTAAATACAAATACTTTCAATTCCTAAATGTCAAATACAAATACTTAAAAAAAAGTATTTAAATACTTTCAAATACAAATGTATTTGACCCCATGTCTGCTGTCGGCATAAGCAAACTGTTTAAATATCACTCATTCCATGTGCATGCCCAGCAAACAAGGAACCATTTCTGAAACAGTTGGCAGGTGTCATACTGGTTCATAATTGGTACCGCTCCACCAGTACGTGTTTTCACGTGTATTCACGTGAATACACGTGTTCTGCCTGTTGTCACGAGTTTTGAACGAGTTTGACACGAGACATACTGGGTCAGACCTGGTACGGATTCACTGGTATGTGTCATCATGTGAAAAAACTCGTGATTTCAGGGGAAACACGTATTGACACACCAAATTTGTCAACAGAATCTGGTGAAATCACGTGAATTGAACCAGTTGAACTCGTGAATTCACTTACGGAACAGGTGAAATCACGGGTCCTTGTTTGCTGGGTGGTGCAGTAACACATGGCCGCTGTTCTTGCAGCTAGCACAAATCGGGGCCAAATCAGATCACTATTTGGGTCTCAAAACGCAATATTTGTAAAACATAAATATACCTGGGAATGCTGATTTACTAGGGTTAGGATTAGAGTTAAATTGAGATATCCAGTGTAGGCAAATGTAGTTATACACTTGTCACTTGACGTGGGTCCAAATTCTACACAAGTGCCGAATTGAGAGTCATATGCAATATTATAAATACATTTGTAAAACATAATTCATAAAGTATGCCCCAGGCTCTAGCCTCTACTTAGTCCTTATAAGGCTTAGTCAGGTATGATGTTGAAAATGAATCATGATTTACATGCCATGTCATCTTCTAGCTAAGGCTAAGCCTAAGCCTAAGCTTAAGACATCAAATGTTGACAAAGCTAAAATTATAACAGCAGATGGATGATTGAGGTGGTTTTAGATTCTACACAAGTGTCGGAATGTGTGTTTGACTGTGACTGAGTGATTAGCGCTGTGGCTGTCACCGAGTAACGAGTCTGAGTAAGCCAGGACTCAGCCCTCAGGCTCAGGTAGTGCGTTGCCGTCGCCGTTGACTTCTCAAGTTGCTGAAGACTGTTGCCGACCGTCACTCACTGACACTCACTGTGGGCCGGCCTCACTGTGTCAGTCCTTCTAGTGCTAGTCACAGTTATCTACAATACTATAGTGTCTTACCTTAACAGAAACCGAAGAGGCATCTTTGGTATATATATATATATATATATAGAAATTATGCTTTAATATTACATAGTAAACAGATCAAACATAAATACTCTGATCGTGACTCCGTGAGCGATGTCACTGTTTTCAATGTGCCATGACGGCCTTGAACCCGACGACATGACGCTTCCGGAAAAACTAGGTCTAGGAGAGCTTCCGCAAAATAAGCATGAATCACAAATAAATTTGCATTGCTTTACTTTACATTATTATAAATGGTAACATTATACAAATAGAACGCATTGTATATCTAGACATGTTCAAATAGTTTGCAAATGCTTTAATTTGCTAAAACCATGTGAAAAGGCCCGCATGAGGTCAAAGGTTTGTTATTGCGGACAAGTAGACGGATACATGTCTGTTCATGAGCTGAATGCGTACGTACTAGTAGCAAATCTGTGAATGAGAATGTTTTAAATTATGAAAAAAATATACTTTATCTAACCCACAATTACATATTCGTGCCATAACTTCAGCGGATTTTGTCACTTCGGTCGATTCTTTTTTTATGTGTAGCACAGGGAAAGGAGAGCCCGGTGAACTATAATTTTAGCAGTTCAGGCACTGACATGCGCTGTTGAAGTGATGCACGTCGTTGTGCATATCATTGTTAAAAAAAATACTACACTGTGCAAACATTCTACAATTACATTACAGAAAATAGTTGTATAGCCTGCTGGAAATTCATTTTCTAATACTAGTGTTGCTACTGTTAACAACTGCAATGGCAAACGTTAGCTATAGGCTTACATACAAATAATTACCCAGATATACCATGCAAACGTTAATCTAACGTTAAAAGGGCAATGTATGGGATTGAACCTTCCACGCGAAATGGCAAAATTTGGCCGACCCGCGAGAGGCAGCACCGTCAGTACCTAAAAATATCTTGTTGACGTTGAACAGCCGAGCGGTGGACAGAACTGCGACAACTGACAATAAGACAAGCATGCCGCGTGATAACTGTTGTTGCTATTTTTAACTCATGACTTTTAAAAGTGATCATGGATAGTGCAGTTGTGGAAACATCTGTAATAGAGAGGCGCGTGTCCGTGTTTGATTCAAATTCAACAAGATATTTTTAGGTACTGACGGTGCTGCCTCCTCGCGGGTCGGCCAAATTTTGCTGTTTCGCATGGAAGGTTCAATCCCATACAGTGCCCCTTTAATTAATGTAACGTTAACAGAAACGTTGGTTTAACGTTTAAATGCGAACGTTTTTCTTACGACATTTTGCTCGTTTTTAACGTAGATCTACGTTTCAGTTACTAACCAAACCAAAACAACCCAAAACGAACGTTTCAGGAATGTTAGAGATTTAACCGCAACCAAAATCAAACGGTTCTAACCAAATGCAAACTTATGTCACGTGTGCATGCTATCTGGGTATATATTACAGTAAGGTTGCATAAACCTTAAATGTGTCGTTGCATCTTTTCGTTCTCTTGTTCAAAAATAAAGGTGACAGGAGCAGGTTATACTTATACGAGAAATGGTTGGACTTTCGATAACCCAATTAAAGACCCAATTTCATCCTCGCCCGCCACGGGTCGCTATACTGCTTATTACGCCAGTGTCATCTGTGCAGGTATCCCTGGCTGATCCTTGGGCAAAACTCTTAATTTGGTTCAGCCAGTAAAATCGCCCGCCATGCAGATGTTCACCAGGTCAGGTACTACCCAGCAAACACATGACGTCCAGGCAACGTTGCCTTTTGGTCACGATTTGGTAATGTCACCAATGACGTTGCATAACGGTTGTGACAACGTCACTTCGCAACGTTGGGTGATGACGCTCAGGCAACGTTATGACCTGACGTCATCTTGACGTACCTTAATGGTCGCAAAATGGTCACGATTTGGTAATGTCACCAGTGACGTTGCACAACGGTTGTGTCAACGTCACGTCGCAACGTTGGGTGATGACGCCCAGGCAACGTTATGGCGTGGCGTCATCTCGACGTACCGTAATGGTCGCAAAATGACGTCCACCCGTGACGTTGACAGACGTTGTATCAGCGTCATCTCAGCTCGGTAATGTAGTTTTGCATTCTGATTATTCATCCAAATGGTGTGTATATTTTGGAAATATTAAATCATCAAATATTGTAATACATATAAAATAATATTTACATTTGTAAAACGAACCGCATAGATGCATACTGGTCTAGAATATACGAAGCGGTAGTATATTGATGACGACTCCGTATACTCAACTAAGGGTTTCACACGTGTACGGAAGAGAGCAGCGGTCCATTGTCGGAAGTGTTATCATCAACACAAATTCCTGTCCATTGTATAGGTATGTAGGCTATAATATTTTTTATAAAGGATAATGACGTTGCACAACGATTGTGACAACGTCACGTCGCAACGTTGGGTGATGACGCTCAGGCAACGTCATGACGTGACGTCATCTTGACGTACCTTAAGGGTCGCAAAATGACGTCCACGGGCGGTCCACCCGTGACGTTGACCGACGTTGTATCAACGTCATCTCAGCTCGGTAATGTAGTTTTGCATTCTGATAATTAATCCAAATGGTGTATATATTTTGGTCACGTTGGTCACGATTTGGTAATGTCACCAGTGACGTTGCACAACGGTTGCGACAACGTCACGTCGCAACGTTGGATGATGACGCTCAGGCAGCGTTATGACGTGACGTCATCTTGACGTACCATAATGGTCGCAAAATGACGTCCACCCGTGACGTTGACAGACGTTGTATCAACGTCATCTCAGCTCGGTAATGTAGTTTTGCAGTCTGCTATAATTAATCTAAATGGTGTATATATTTTGGCAAAATGAAATCATAAAATATTGTAATACATATAAAATAAGATTTACATTTGTAAAAGGAACTGTATATAATACATACTAGTATAGAATACGAATTGGTAACATCCATGCCGACTCTGTATATATGCTTATAACGTTTCCGTACAAGGAAGAGCTCGCGCAGTCATTGTCGGAAGTGTTACCGCCAACACATGTATGTGTGCATATGCATGCACACACGGATCGATTCGCAGGTAAACACATATAGACAACCAACACACACATATACACACACGTAGACAACATATAAACACCACACACACCACATATACACATACACATACCACGTACATACATAAATACACCACATAAACACACCACATAAACACACACGCACGCGCACACGCGCGCGCACACGCGCGCGCACACGCGCGCGCACACGCGCGCGCACACGCGCGCGCACACGCGCGCGCACACGCGCGCGCACACGCGCGCGCACACGCGCGCGCACACGCGCGCGCACACGCGCGCGCACACGCGCGCGCACACGCGCGCGCACACGCGCGCGCACACGCGCGCGCACACGCGCGCGCACACGCGCGCGCACACGCGCGCGCACACGCGCGCGCACGCGCGCGCGCGCACGCGCGCACGCGCGCACGCGCGCACGCGCGCACGCGCACACGCGCGCGCGCGCGCACACGCGCACACACGCGCGCACACACACGCACACACACACACACACACACACCATGTAGACACATACAAATTAATCGAGTTTAATATTCTAACGATGGTACAGTGATGGTTCAATTACTGACCTGATACGCATAATTATGCAATTCCATTTTTATACAAATATCAACCAACGTTGGACCGACATTGGGCCAACAACCCTAAATCAACGTAGTGCCAATATTGGGCCAACGTTGGGGCAATATGTTGGCCAATTTTTTTTTTCCCAAAAAAATTCATATAAAGCATGATGCAATTAACGTTTATAGTTAATTAAAGTACAATTACTATGAAATATGTCAATTAGATTAACCGGATGCATTTATCAGCTCAATCAAAGTAAAATATTGCTCTTTAACATATATACACTGGCAAATAATCACAATTATTCATACAATATAATTGTGTCACATATGTAATATAGTTTTGAGGAATGGACATTAATTTTGTTATCCATTTATAACTATACAGACCAAAGTTGGTCAACCACCCTAAACCAACGTTGTGCCAAATTTACCGAAAAGGAATCAAGTACACATTTACAGTTAATTATTAATAACCTTACACATGTATCTGCTCAAAGAAATAGCCCTCTCTTTTTAAAGAGTAATTGTACATTCTCTGACATGTGGTTGCAATTATTATGTACACTGTCACTGTCTCACAGGGGTAAGCTATTTTTGAGGAACTGAAATAGAGTATTTTTCTAATTTTACATATTGTATATCTGACAGATGTCGAAACATGGCAAACAATAAACAGAGAAGATACGGTGCTTACATCCACTTACATTACATACGGGTATATATAAAAGTTCTAATAATTATGCATATATATTAATTAATTAGTATCTACACTGACACGTGATATATATATATAAAATATGTAATATAAACATAGATATATACACATACACACATACACACACACACACACACATATATATATATATATATATATATATATATATATATATATATATATATATATATATATATTCAGGCTTCTGCATGGCAGCTGCTGGCCTGTAGTTATACAAGTGCTTGAATTTTCAGACCTCATATCAAGCTGTGTGTTAGATAGGGAAGACAGCTCCTGACTTTGGTGTGTGGATTAAAAGATCATTGATTTAACACTTTGCAACTTCTACAGGTAATTGCAATTTATTACTCTGTGACTTAATTTTTATTAAGACTATATAGTCAGAAGTAAGGTTTATGTAACACTGAGTACTAAATCACAAAGACCATCTTCTGCCTAATTTGTTTTGTACTTGACGTATCATAATCATTGTATTTTGAAATTATTATACATACTGTTTCAATAATTTATTAAATTACAGTTACATACCTTTCCTATATTCCAGTTGTTTCTAATAATATCCAGTTTAGTTGTAGGCCCTGCAGCATTCATTGGGGTAAACACAATTTATCTGAATTATAATAAACATGATTATGTGATTGATTGTTTTACAGGGTAAATTCAAAATTAACACTATTCTATAATTTTATAATTCATTGTAAAAGTCATTGTCATCCTGAATTATAATTGCAGAAATGACACCGAGGATTGCAACAGGATCTGGATGAGGAATAGCTCGGTGAAGACTACAGCAACCACGTCTCAGAGAAAAGGGCGACTGCTCTTAGGAAGAATTGTTCCAACAGCTTCATGCAATGAGTCTATGGAATGTTCTGTGTGTGTGAATCTGTTATATGCATGTGTGTTTATGTGCTTATATTTGTGTTTGTGTGTTTATGTGTTTATGTGGTGTGTATTTGGTGTGTGTGTGTGTGTGTGTGTGTGTGTGTGTGTGTGCGTGCGTGCGTGCGTGCGTGCGTGCGTGCGTGTGTGGTGCGTGGTGTGTTTGTAAGATGTGTGTGTGTATGTATGTGTGCGTGCGTGCGTGATTTATGGCCTACCCACTCGTTTTAAATGGTAATTACTTGTTAGTGTAATAAACTAATCGTAGTGCCTTATTTGCAGAATTGTGCTTCAGTAAGGGCAGTGCCAGCAGCGTCACGATTATCAATGTCGTCAGACGAAGCAGATGGAGATCAGTGAATCAGAGACTTACCCAGAGGAAACGAAGAAGACACCAATCGATTTATGTATAATTTTAGTAAAATACAATTATTTTTAAATGGCAATGAATGTTTTATGTTATAGATGTCGGGAATAGAAGCTGGGTGGTTGTGCAAAAGTTGTTGGAAGATGCATAGAAGGTTATGTAATGGTTGCTGGAAGGTTCCAAAACGGTGGTGGGAAGGTCACCTATGGGTTGCGTAATGGTTGCTAGAAGGGTCCAAAAAGGTTGTGGGAAGGTCACCTATAGGTTGTATAATGGTTACTGGAAGGGTACAACAAGGTTGTGGGAAGGTCATAAATAGGTTGTGGGAAGGTCATCTATAGGTTGTATAATGGTTGCTGGAAGGGTCCAAAAAGGGTGTGGGAAGGTCATAAATAGGTTGTGGGAAGGTCACCTATAGGTTGTATAATGGTTGCTGGAAGGGTCCAACAAGGTTGTGGGAAGGTCATAAATAGGTTGTGGGAAGGTCATCTATAGGTTGCGTAACAGTTGCTGGAAGGTCACCAATAGGTTGCGTTTTGGTCGTGGAGAGGTCATTTCACAACGTCATTTCGCAACGTCGCGGTGTGGTGGTCGACGTTTCGACCAGTCCAGGATTCGACCGAAACTGGGACCGCGACGGTAGCGGTCCCAGTTTCGACCCAGTCCAGGATTCGCCTTTGTTACTAACGTTGTTTCCGTTAGTAATACGTCAAATATTGAAATAATATTGTCATCACGCACATCTTAAATAAAAATAGATAAACTTATGTGATCATTTTCACTCACTCGAACGTGTTGTGTTATTTAGAGAGTTATTTTCGTCAGTCGAGGTTATAATTAGTATCGAGGCTACATCATTAGAAGGCGCGTGGCGCTGTCTATATGCACAGCCGCGGTGTCCTGCTTCGTTTTATTGGGAGATGGCTATTTGCTACCCCTCCACTGCAGACTTTTCTAGAGATTTTACAGGGCTTTGGTTTTCTCTATAATGTTTTAGATTTTTCTATGTTTTTATAAATTCTATAGAATTTACTATAGATTTTTGAGGTCTATCATTTTCTGTAGTAAACTATAGATTTTCTAAAAAAAATCATGGGGTCTATTGGTTTATAAAGAATATTTTATAGAAAAGTATAGATTTTGCTATAGATTTTTCTATAGATTTTTCTATAGATTTTATGGGGCCTGTAATTTTACACACACAAAGTATAGATTTTTATAGAAAACTACACATTTTTCTATAGATTTTACAGGGCCTATAGTTTTCTATAAAATTCTACAGACTTTCCAATAGATTTTACCAGGCCTATTGTTTTCTACAGAATTTATCGATTTGTCTAAAGAAGTTATAGAAACTATAGTTTTCTATATAATTCTATAAGAAATTATAGATTTTCTATAGAATTCATGGGGTCGTTTTCTAATGAATATTCTATATAAAACTACGCATTCATGATATACATAATATATAATTTTATTACATATGTATAATAAATACATGTTTATATATATATATATATATATATATATATATATATATATATATATATATATATATATATATTCAACTATGTAATGATAGTGCATGCATACGTAAAATTGTTAACAATGAATGGCCGGAACATATTTATTCCAGATGCATGTGCACTAACAGGTGGTATTGTAGTCAATCTTAATTACACTTGGTAATATATGATTTGTTAGCCTAGCAGACAAGTTTCATATAGTATGATTGATTTTTCTCTGGGGCGTTATACTTACAATAGAAGTAGCTGTTTTTATAACGAAATACAGTTATTTTATATGTAATTATTAATTAGCCCAGAATGTTCACTGCTGAATTACTACCAAATACAATGATATATAATACATTAATAGTTGAATATTCCATAACATACTTATCATTTGATATTACTAATCACGATAAACAAGATTAAAATGTCATCCATAAACACCATTGCTAATAAAAAAATACTGAAATAGCCATCCGTGCTGCGACTCAGGGTGTTGTGTGATAGCAGTTACATTATTTACATTTCATAATGTCCATTCACATACATAACACCTTTACATACATGAACATTGTGAAATAATACATGTATTATGATGTATAATATATTTTAATATTTTTCATTAAATGTGTTGTAGCAATGTAGCAACATAGAAACTGAATTATGACTATCTTTAAGAATAAACATTCCACACGACTTTAATGTGTCATAACAACATTAGAACCACACATGTGAAAAGTGATTAATGATCATTTGAACTTTTCAAACACAATTAAAGGATTACTTATTCGATACGAACAAGTTCCAAGAAAAGACACTCACATGTGATGCACACCAAATGTCTAGATACCAGCATCACTGTTTGAACTGAACAACACTCAATAAAAATGATTCATCAATCTCAAATCTTTGTCAAATTGCAAACATATAACTTGTTAGCCACATTAACGACCGACCGACCGACCGACCGACCGACCGACCGACCGACCGACCGACCGACCGACCGACCGACCGACCGACCGACCGACCGACCGACCGACCGACCGACCGACCGACCGACCGACCGACCGACCGACCGACCGACCGACCGACCGACCGACCGACCGACCGACCGACCGACCGACCGACCGACCGACCGACCGACCGACCGACCGACCGACCGACCGACCGACCGACCGACCGACCGACCGACCGACCGACCGACCGACCGACCGACCGACCGACCGACCGACCGACCGACCGACCGACCGACCGACCGACCGACCGACCGACCGACCGACCGACCGACCGACCGACCGACCGACCGACCGACCGACCGACCGACCGACCGACCGACCGACCGACCGACCGACCGACCGACCGACCGACCGACCGACAGGAATGACATGCATCTGTCATTGCCATTCTATTGTATTCTATGCGAACAGCTGTCACAACAGAAATTAGTGGACTGATTTCTGGGACTGGCAGTTGGGACTGGAGCAGGAATTCCTGTTGCCAACTTGCTGAAGTCTCTCTTCAACAAAGTTCCTGTAGTCGGATGCCTGGGCTTGACCCATAATACCAACCGGCACCCCCTTCACCAAAGCCTCGGAATTCTGTAATAATATAATTTTTTATTTACTAGTACTGTGTAATATTATTATTATTGTTTTGTGTCTGATCTGAAATGTAAAAAAAATTCTTTCACTAGCAGATACATTAATTTGAATTTATAATAGGTACTTATGACAAACAGCAACATAAATTGATCTGCTTCACAATTTATTTACAATTTGATATGCTTACTGGTGGTTAGTAGCACATATAGAAATAGAATTTGCCTTCAATAAGTACTGAAAACATACACACAAAATGGTTTGTAACTGTTTTGTAAATTGTAACTGTTTGGCAACAACGAAACGATATGTGTGTATATATATATTTTTATATATGTATGTATATTGTATAAAATTATATATATATATATATATATATATATATATATATATATATATATGTATGTATATTGTATATATATATATATATATATATATATATATATATATATATATGTGTATAGTATATATATATATATATATATATATATATATATATATATATATATATATATGTATGTATGTATATATATATATATATATATATATATATATATATATATAACAGTTGTTTCTTTCAGTCAGGTATGAGACAGGCTTACCATTAGGACAAATATGCCACAGCTTGAACCATCAGCCTGCTGCCTGGAAGGCAGGTGGCACGTTTCCCACTCAGCTAGTCCATGCTCTACTTTCTGTGAACGCATTGTCATGTAGGTCCTGCCATGATGAAGTCACACAAATGTAGAAATATTAGCAACTGCGTTTATGCAAATGCTTCATATAACGATGAGTTTATATTTGCAAAAAGTTCCTTACCGTTTTATTATGTATTCATTAGTATTTCATTCATAAAAGCGTACACACACACACACACACACACACACACACACACACACACACACACACACACACACACACACACACACACACACACACACACACACACACACACACACACACACACACACACACACACACACACATACACACACAACATGAAGAATAATGTAATGTTTAAGAAGAAAACAGACCCTTTTTTCCACAAATATTACACATCAATATTATGGTGGTTAAACACAACTTTATATGGTTGATTGTGACCAAACACTGTAGTAAAAAATATGCTATATAAAGTTAATGAATACTCACTTCCATCCTTCGATGAATGCTGAGGCGACTCTGTCATATTTCGGAGAAGGCAGCGAGTTGACCACGCACACTTGTCGGCGCTGCATGTCTGCAACCAGCAGCATCCAGTGTTCTCCTGCATCGACTGTGTGGGGATTTGTGGATGCATAGTAGCACACGGGCACAACCATGTATTTGAAGCTGCCAAAGTGCACCTAAGAAGCATGATTTCATTTTAGTATTGGTTGTATACTGGAATGCATACTTTTTAAACACAACAGTTAGGGTAGTAGTGATAATTGTTATTACATGCAAAGGCAACACATACACATCCAGGGACACACAGCACACAGTCACAGACACATAGTCACACACACTTTTATAATTATTTTATCTCAGAAAATTGCATTAATTAATAATGTTGGAATATAATAATTGTCAAATCTTGTTTTGTTCCAAAACACCAAAGAATATATATGATAATTTCCTTCAAAGTTGTTAAACACAAACATATATATATAAATAAATTAAATATATATGTAAATACATAAATGTATATACATATATATATAATTGGTCCACTCATGTTATATATACATTTATGTCTATGTTTACATATATATATTTAATTTATATATATGTGTGTATATAACATAGTTACATATGGGGACCAATTGATATATATGAATATACATTTATATGTATGTATTTATAAATACTTACATACAGATTATTTTGTATATATATATATATATATATATATATATATATATATATATATATACATATATATATATAATCTGACATGCATAATTATAACATTGTTTTTAGTATATATAATCATTTCTTATTGGTCTATTACTAATTATAAATTAAACAAAGGTGTAAAAGTATGCTATTTAAGAAACGTGTTTTAAGAAAATTGTAATGTAGGTTACGTGTATTTGAGTATTGTGACTGTAAACAAAGTTTATGATCAACACAACATTATGATTGTTTGGTCAAATCCTTAATTAAAGCACAGATAACAGACTCGAAATTCAAGTATCCAGCAGGCTGCCTAGTAATATGCTGAAGTAATATCAAGTTTGGTTATCTGTTCAACCAAGCAATTTATCTAGTCGGTTTTCCTCTGGGTAGTGGGAATTTCATATCATCAGTTTATTATTTTTAGCTACTAGACTTATGTAGGGGCTTATGAGATAGGTGAGAGGGAGACATTTTTTCTGGACTGAAGAGGTGAAGGGGACATTTCCTATGCAGTCCCACTCAAGACGTCACCCTCATCCCACACCGATCAATGCCCATGCATGCTTAGTGATATAACATATATAGATGCTGCCATGGTGTACCATGCACAAGAGGTATTTGTAATCTGTTAGTATAACATATTCCACCATACAGGACGAAAACCCTCTTTTGGGTATCCCATTAAATGCTTATATTAATAATAGTAAATAGTATATAACTTCTATTGTGCCTAAATCCTTAGAAATCATGCTGAGAGGCACATCCATGCAAAATAGTTGGTCAATATCAAAATCGATAAGACGCATGTAATTTGTCAACAGATATATGTATACACCAGGGAGCTATGGTGGTTATGAAAGCGGGAATTTAACATTCCATGTCAAATCAATCACTCAAATCATCACCCGTCTCCAATTTTGAGGAAATTTAGTACAGTTGTTGGCTTATGCGAGAATATGAAAATTAAAAATTTAATAAAAATCTAAGTCAAGTATCATTGAAGATATAGGTCACTGAACGTTGACCCAAATCGCATAATGACTGCTACATTAATGCCTGTAACTCGGCTATTAATAAAGCCAGAGAAACAATCAATATATCATTGATTGTTTTAAAATTAAAACATTAGTGTAAATAAGAATGTTGTAAATTTTGAAATTTGACCTTTGACCTCAGATACTCAGAACATGTATACTGATTTTGCAAATATTTTTTTATACAGTTATACAGTGCTATCCTGGTGCAATTTATCATCCATGGGTGTACTTAATTTAATGTATCTCTGAAACTTATTATTTGCCCACTGCACCACTCTAATATTTTCAGGGACTCTTCTGCAATAGTATCGGATATTGTGTACAAAATATAAAAAAATCTGAGAATACATTTTTGGGAATCTGAGGTCAAAAGTCAAATTTCAAAAATTACAATTTTTTTATTTACACTATTGTTTTAATTTTATGGAAATTATATGCACATGTGTATTAGCTTTCCTCTAGCTTGATTGATAGCAGATTTACAGGCATTACTGTAGTGGTCAGTAGGCGATTTGGGTCAAAGTTCAGTGACCTATATCTTCAATGATACTTGACCTAGATTTGTATTTCATTTTATTTATACTCATGTGAACCAACAACTGTACTAAATTTCATTAAATTTGTAGTCGGGTGATGCACAAATGGCCAAAAAGTGATTGATTTGACTGGAATGACCTAATGACGGAATTTGGCTTCAGTTGTTACTGATCTGATACAACTTTCACCTGAATATCAGCATAATTACAAGGGTAAATGCAATGTTTCGGTCAATAAGCCCATACCAGGGGTATTTGTGCACAAACGCATACCAGTTGGAATTGAACCAGCTACTGAAACTGAAACATTAGTATTTACCCTTAATTACAAAGCAAATTTATAAAATCAATTGATAAATCCACATGACAAGTTAATTATCTTTATAAAACTACAATATTTGGTGAATGCATGTCAGCTTCTCTCTTGGATCCCCAATGTCCAGGCTGGTGAACAGTACTGGTGACTTACAACAGGTAGAAGATCTAATGAAGAAACAAGTTAACAACTACATATGTTCTCATAAGGAAGTCCAACAGACAATGAAACAACAAGTTGTTAAAATAAGAACATTCACAACATAGCATTTTCATTCCTTTATTATTAAAGCCAATAAACACACTTTTTTTCTCACGATTTCACAACACAATTACCAATAACAGTTTTCTGTTTTTAATAGGTGAAACATACATCCATGCAAAGAAGACAAAATTATTAATCTGTTCATGACATTATATTTAATAAAGTATTTACTAATGCAGTGTCTGGTTTTGAACAGGGTTGGTGGGGGGGGGGGGGGGGGGCAAGTACTTGTTAGTACTACTAGTATTCGTGGTTAACCGAGAACAAGCTATTGTTGTCCATCTGCTCAAGGTCAGCCTGCCTTTGCGTTGTTCAACCTGTTGATGCTTTGCCTTGTCCACCCTTGCCTAGAGAAACAGACATAAAAAAAATTAATACAAGAACCCACATCATTAAGCCTCCTAAGCGTACTAATCTGCAAATGATATTATGTAAAGTCAACATCAAACAATATGATGAAATGCAATTGTCTGTTATACAATGTACTGACTACACTCTTTGTTTGCGCCTTCTACATAAACTAGCAATGTTAGGGATAATACGAACTACAGCAACAAAAATAAGACAGCTAGCAATTATAAACATATTTTAGCTATGCTGTATTGGTATGGTAGGTAGGGCTTATTATAAATTATTAGGTTAGGAATTAATTAGTGAGTAGGTGTTTAGACCAGTGATGAGTTAAGTAGTGGTAGAGAAACCAGAAACCACATGTCAATAATTAGCAGTAGCCTAGTCAGTGTCTTTGTCTTTAAGTATGTTTGGTGGAAATATGAAGACCCCCAAACCACATATTAATCATTACCAATAGCCTAGTTGATGTCTTTGTCTTTGTGTTTGTGTATGCTTGGCGGGAATTATTGGTTAATTTGAATGTGTAGTCAGGCTAGCTTAGATATAGAAGATTGTGAAAATAAAGTTGAGGGAGTTGGTCAGCAGGAGCTGAGCATGCTGGGTGTCTGTCTGTGTGTAATCACACTAACAAGTATTGTGTTATAACTGGCTGGACATCTATGTAGATGTGACTAGTTCAGTGGGCCATAATTTGAGGATATAAAGTGGATTGTAGTATTTAATCTTGATTGGACTTGTTTTAATTGGTACCTCCCCTCTTGGCACTGTATATCTATGTCATTAACATGGCTGTGCATCTCTATTACTACCCTATATTAGACATATGTGTTTTCTATTAACCCTAGTGAAACCCAGCAGGTCAGGTGATCATTAATATTATTTTGTCTGGCCCCAGTGGGGCATGCACTAGATAGTGAATACACCCAGTTCATACTTTGTCACAGTTTGTTAACCCTAAGTTACCAACTTATACAATGTCAATGTAATATTATGCTGACATGGTACATCGTGAATACTTAACAAACTACAATTAATTAATGGTTACAGATAAAGTCATACCTATATCCATGAGCTGAGAGTGACAATAAAACTTGTCATAATACTAAATATTAACTAACACTAGTTGTGAGAATGTTGACACTATCCAGTGATACCCAATTCCTTTGTACGACATATCATAGTACGATGATAGCAAGAACACAATTTTGGGGTAATAATTTGTGACACTCACCAGTATAAGCTGTCTTGCTCAAGTCGCATCAAACTTTCAAAGCAACAGAGACATATATAACAGCATCTCACATAACCACTGTGTACTGCAACCTTGTGATGAACAAAATGTAATAGTCCCTGTCAGCTGTCACATTCATTCACTAACGTTATGAGTATGACTAAGTTATGCAAATAAGTTTAAAGTGGTAAACTGGAAAGTATATGTTTCGACAATAAAACTGTCACCAAGGTAGGTATATAAATACATTACATTTTTCCTGGTCACACAGTGTAGACAAGCTACACGATTTTAGAGAGCAAGCATATTTTGCAACATCTGCATTTATACTGGTTTATATTACTATAAGTACATCACTGCAACGATTTTTTTAACAACAATCATGGAATTTAAGCCTCTTAAATAGCCTCTGCCCTTCGGCTTCGCCGCTTCGGGAACTTGGAAGTGCCATTGCACGTAATTTTTAATTCCAAGTTCAATTACATTTAATGGGACAACATAAAAACAAATTTAGTTGTACTCCATTATCTACTGAATTACTATTTAGGCTATGCTGGCAAAATTAGGCTAATATGACTGAAACATGTATTTTACTTACCGTCTACCTCATATATGTTTTGAGCCCTCGACGCCTTGCCGACCGCGTCTCTTAGTCTTAGACGTCTGCCGATTCCACGGCGATGCGTTCCGTGAAGTAGAAATTCTGTTAAGCAAGTCATATACTCAGTATATTCGTCCTCCATTGTTAAAGAAAATTTACACACTTCTCGTGGAACAATTACAATATAGATATAATTAAACGGAGTGACTGCTGGCTGGGTTGTTACCAACGCAAACTCGGGTCATGACGGGCTCTGACGTACATTGCGCATGCGCTATGTCCGTTTAGTCGAATCTCGGCCCGTTACACGGTTTTCGAGAGCAAGCATATATTGCAACATCTGCATGTTTACTGTTTTATATTCGTATAAGTACATCACTCCAAAGAATGTTTTAAATATTTTTTTATGAACAACAATCATGGAATTACAGATATAGCACACTGATATACTGTGAAAGATTGTTCTGTTTTGTGTAGTATGCGCTGAGCATCTGTGTGAATAGCCTCTGCCCTTTGGGAAGGGTCGTTGCAACAAGCTTGCGTCATAACGGGCTCTGACGTACATTGCGCATGCGCAATGTCCGTTTAGCCGAATCTATGACGTACATTGCGCATGCGCAATGTCGTTTAGTCGAATCTCGGCCCGGGCACGACGTATGCCGTTGCCACTACGTCACAGCGCGTCAAAAACAGCTAAAAGCGGTCACTGCGCATGCGCGCGCATGCGTCATATGCGTTTAGTCGAATCCTGGACTGAGTCGAAACTGGGACCACCACACCGCCATTATCCCATGTTAAAAGGCCTGTGTTTTTCGGGTGTCTCGCAAGATCTGGCTATATATCAAACTGGCTACCTAACAAGAAAATGTAGTGAAAAAGACTTCACGGCATATATTCAAAGTGTGTGAATCCGTCATCAATTCTATTCTATTCACAGACATTCCGTGGACCTGTTGCTGTTCATTAAACTCAATTAATACGCTGGAATGGTAAACAAGACTGCAAGTGTAATATGGTGCTGCTGAGTTTTAAACAATGGATTTGATTCGTTTCAGTTCGTTTCACTAAACGTGTCTTGCTGTTTTTTGTTAATGTTGTACCATACGAGTCAATGTAACCTTTATCGCGTATCGTATCGTGAAGTAGTGCATCGTTTCGGTCTAGTCGCAATCCGGCAGAGGACGTGTTGAAGCAGTGTGTGTGTGTGTGTGTGTGTGTGTGTGTGTGTGTGTGTGTGTGTGTGTGTGTGTGTGTGTGTGTGTGTGTGTGTGTGTGTGTGTGTGTGTGTGTGTGTGTGTGTGTGTGTGTGTGTGTGTGTGTGTGTGTGTGTGTGTGTGTGTGTGTGTGTGTGTGTGTGTGTGTGTTAGTGTGTGTGTGTTGTATGTGTGTGTTTGTGTGTGTTTGTTTGTGTGTGTTTGTTTGTGAGTGTATTTGCGCATGTATGTGTTTGTTTGTGTGTGTGTGTGTGTGTGTGTTTGTTTGTGTGTGTGTTTGTGTTTGTTTGTGTGTGTGTTTGTGTTTGTGTTTGTGTTTGTGTTTGTGTTTGTGTTTGTGTGTTTGTGTTTGTGTTTGAGTGTGTGTGTGTTTGTGTGTGTGTGTGTGTGTGTGTGTGTGTGTGTGTGCGTGTGTTCGTGTACAGAGGTACGTGCATGATTCAAAGTAAAACATTGCATTGGAATGCTTGTTGTTGATACAGTCAACATTCCGCAAACTCTGTCCGCCGGCCAAATTTGGCTCGCAGACGCTTTCCGACTGGCCCGCGGGAGAGACCCGCGGTAGGAACTGTACACTGTTAAGAACGACAGAACGTCGTCATTTCATAGATAGTATTTACAGATAATCTTCATGCGAAGTCGACTGCGTTTCCGTTGGTTTCTGTTGATGCGTTAGACAATTTACAAACCGCCGTCAATGTTCAAGTTGCCGACTTTGCTACATGTTTGCAGGTCACGTTACGACTCAACCTGATATTGTCCAAGTCATAGCAGTCACATTGACATAACAAAGCTACTTTACAGAATAATCTCATGGTAAACTTACACGCACTTGAAATGCTCTTAGTTCTGAATAGCAAGGTTGTTTTAGAGTTGCGATATGTATGCACACTCCATCTAGTAGTACAGTTTGTTATATATTTGGCAGCGTCATAATTTTGCGCAGACATTGATTTTTAATTGGTACTGAAACAGTGTGATTTGTTTGCTGTTTATATGTGGTCCAGGGTAACACAAAATACACTCTTTATGGACACCTGCGAATGTTTATATTACTTATAATTACAGGTACGACCCGCAATGAAGAAACTGGACATTTATTTGCGGAACGACGTGCTAAACAACACACGCATGTACATGTATAATTTATTTTGATTGACATTAACTAACTTCATTAAGATAAAGGATACCATCATTTTGTTTCAGACACAATGCCGTAACAGTTAACATAAGGTTGTTCAACAGTTTTGTTACACGTTATACATTAAACAATAAATGCAGATTTGTAATGGTAATATATACACAGTCGATGTACCTTTGCAATTGCTACGTGCATTTTGACACTCGTGTAAGACGCCTGCGAAATAAGTAGGCGTGCCTTTTTAATGTTATTTGTTAGTATCGAGTTTGATCGTTCTCAGCAACAGTTGTAATTGTCATTTCTGTGTAAAATCATACTCCTTATACAGCTGACAATCTTTCGCGCATTCGTAACGTTTGTCCATGCATTTCTTAGGAACCGGAAGTGGCCACTTTCGACGGAGACAGCTGCGCTTAATACATTCTTTGAGCCAGTAACTACATATCATCATGCAGTATTCGTAGATACTGTGTTCATTTTCAGCTTCATTTGAGACGTCGGCGATAAATGCAGTCGTCGTCAAGAAAACAAACAGGGCAAGCTGTAAATAATGGAAGGAAGAATCATTATGCATGCTGTGATATAATGTGACTCCATAAGATTATTTATTTAATAAATAGCACTGTTTGTTATTGATGACGGAACAATTAAAATAAGTAGATCGCTAGCTTATTTAAAGATGTTTTACTCTTCAGATAAAACATTCTCATTTACTCATGTGTAATCGCGTACCATTCACAAAAACCTTTACAAGTGGATACTATAATTATGAAGGGTCAGCATGACTTAACAACCTCTTAATAAATTAGATCAATATTTTGCACACAAAGTCCAACAATTACTAGACTGTTATTTGCTATATAAGAGTAAGTGTCTATATGCGATTTCATGAAACTATGCACTTGAAAAAGTATCACAAAGCACATGATTGCCAGTTATGTAGTCTGTGCAACTCACATTATGCGTAATTCCAGTTCTTCCTGGTTTGGTAGAGTCGCAAGATGTTTCACTCTTTAAACAGTACTTCATCCATCATAGCCAATACGAGGTACATACTTAAAGCGTACTCATTCAAGTTGAGTATTGACAACACGATCCGACTATCGTAACTAATATAACGATTAAATTACTCATGACTGTATGGTAATCATTTGGCATATAGAATGTAGTAAACTTACACGAGCTTCCATGAACGAGAGCGTATGTTCACATTCACCGACCGTTTCTGTTACGAAGGTTAAGCTTCACATGACACTGCCAACTGCTGAGGCGAGAGCAAGTGTCTACTCGTCTTAAACGACACCTCCCGCTGTCTTAAGAGTGGATAAATAGGCACATTGACCGAGGATTGTACTCCGACATGAAAGCGGATGATTCACGGTAGATGACGGACCACGCCTAATAGCAGGTGTTAAGAGGAATGCACGACTTGTACATTACATAAGTAGATAGTAAAACTACACACTTAACACGTTACGCACCGCTATTTGAGTCAAACAAACGCTTGCTTTTGACAATGCGCCAGCTGAATTTGTGTTTGAATGCCAGGTGGTTATATGCATTTTGTGACTTTTCGATTACTGTATAATGAAAGAACACGGCATTATATGATGGATGTTATCTTATAATAAGTATATCCGTCATGAACAAATGAATGCCAGTTTTGTATGTCGTCTTATGGTAGTTAGTGTAAACACATTGTTTAATTATCAAATACGTATTCTCTACCGCCTTTCACTAACTGGTTTAGCAATTGAAATCCGGTTGTTTTACATTTAAATTAGTAAATTTGTTTGAATAGTTAGAATAGTTTAAATGAGGTGCGTAGTCGAGTTAATAATTTGTTTATTCATAGTAACGTTTAGATATTCAAACCAAGTTTCTTTGTGCAAATTTGCCAAATCCAATTTGTGGGGCGATATCTAAACTTCAACTTGTTGAATTTGTCAATTAGCAATTAATAGATTAAGAGCTAGTTGTCTTAATGAGTTTAAAAAAACACAATGCACACAGTCTGGGTGACATCTTAGTGCCTATATGACAAAGATTTGTATTCGTAAAATTAGCTTGACATTATTCTGGCTAAAATCGAAACGAGGAAGTTGTTTGTCTTGTTGGTGAAGGGTTAGTTCCCTTTGCCGACAAGTTATCCTGATGAGAATCTCATGCGCATGCACGATGCGCGCGTGTATGACTATATATGTATGTCTCTCTGTTGCTATGCTGTTATAATTATTCATTGTTATTATCACAGCCTCTCTTCGTTTTGTTTGTCGCCATTTTCCCTAACGGGATCGGCTTGGAGTGTCCGATTTGTCGCCACTTGTTCCCGTCGTTCTCCTTCAGCCCCGTCAACTCCTCGTCTTTCTTTCCCTTCACAGGTACTGGCAATCCTGCAGCTTTTCTGAGACCTTTTTCTCGTCTCTGGACGTAGCTATACCACCGAGCCGAAAATCTCTCACTGTCTTCTTGTGAGAGTAATAGGTTGTACAAAAACACAACACAAGCAAGAATGTCCCAGCATTGCACCCATCACAGCATCGCGTGGCAGACGATGACTAACACACTGACGCCGCACTGTGACAATATTTGCACTTTGTATTATGTCCACCACTCTAATAACGCTTCGCGTTATTGGAGTACCACTCTAAATTATTGACAGTAACATTCGTGACTCAGAGGTTCGAACGGACGCAATACCTAAAACTTACTTAACCCACCAAAGTAAGTTATAATAAATGGTGTCACTATTCGTCAACTGACGTATCCACGTTGCTAAGCAAACGCCGTCAAGCGGTCAACAAACTGGCTGCCTGAAGACGTATATTTTGTAGAAATTCTGGTTTCACATGATTAAGTTTATGATAAAAACAAAGGGAAAAGTGTTAAAGTGTCAAATGTAAACAGTAACGTTTTCTCTCAGAGAGGTCATGTCGCAGTAGTAATATTATCGACAACGCTTGTCGCGCATAATTTAGATTTTGACGTAAGCAAACCGTGAAGTACTCGATACATCAATTGAAACACTGTTATTAAGATGTTATCTAATGTTCACACTTAAACAACGCAGCTATACCTTTTTGATATTTCACGTCGTAACGCGTACCCTTGTATACACCAACAACATTAGAGCAGTGATTTATCAAGCAACCTATTTAATGTATGGTTTCAAGACTCATAATTATATTCTTGATGTATCTTCAATTGTTCTACCTATCTTCGGCGAATATCATATTTGTTCTCGCAGTCTTCTATGCATTCGGACCGTTTGCTGAGACATCTCTGTGAAACGGGAACGGGACCCGTTCGTGCAGGGCACTCTTGCTTGATGCATATCATGAACCGGAAGTGACATTTCATGAGGCAATATTCCAGGGGATCCTCTTCCACACCGATAGTGCCTTGCGCCGTCGAAGTCAACAGAACAGCCACAATGAGCTGTAGTTAAAAAGAAACATTTGACAAGGTCACATTAATGTACTCTACTCAACTGACACCCCACCTCTTGTTTCCATCTGATGAGAAAATTGTCATCATCAACAATTTCTAAAGTATATTCTCTGATATTTACAAATAAGAACTGTGCAAGTATATTTGTGCTTTTTTCAATTGACTATTGTGAATATTATGCGTTTCTTTATTCATTCCAAGGTTGATGCATCAGTGTACAAGTTATTAAGTGAGTTAGGATACCGGATCTAAGCAACTACACGTTTCACCGTTTGACCAGTTGTTTATTATGAATATAATACCCATTATAAGATACGTGTACATGAACACGTGCAATATACACATAAGATCTGTGCAAATGTAATTTGTATAATTTGTATAACTTGTATAAATGCTTACTTAACAGCTATAACTCTGAACAACGATGACAATGATATGTACAAGCAATTAAAATGTTGAATGTTTGTTGAAAAATGTACATGATCTAGTGCATAACCAACTGTTACACATAGGGGATTACATCAAGATCAGAGACCATACATTTGCACACATTACCACTGATGGAATAAAAGATGGACAATTCTTGACATTTCTAACTGATAAAATCCTCGCTCCTTGTTATCTGAAAAATGTCGGTTTCCAGAGAAATATTGTTAAGACTCAAAGGTGGCATTGAAGAAAATGACGTAAAACAATTACAAACATAGAATTAAACGAACATTATGTTAACATAAAAAGTAAATACCATATTGATGAGGACCTAAATACATTCTTAAACGGGCGCAAAGTTGACAATAACAGACCTAGACATCTCTGAGCTAAAGGCAAACAATCGATGAATCGATCATTTGATTTAGTACTCCTGCCGAAACAAATGCACCAATCAATGTGACTTGTATATAGAAGCAAGCACTGTTAAAATTATACATACACAAAATCTTAATCTATAACATTATGCCAAGACAATACAGGCATGCACAGACATATGTTCTAACAACGGAGGGCAAGACTAATATAACAATCTATACTCCCGCCTTGTATCAGAAGTACTATATCACATCTACTTCAAGATAAATTGTCTACCACAAATTGCCATGGAAAAATTACCCATTCATGAATTACTGCCAATATATATCAGAAATAAATATAACTCAGATTATGGAACAAATAACTGCTACATCTGCAAAAGGAATATACCAGCGAAATATAAAATTTAATTTTTATTTATTTAATATATTTTTACCCTGTCCAAATGTTAACTGTTCTTTACAATTATTTAGGATTTTCTTCTAATTCTTTGTAATTATTGCATCATAGTAATAATTACATAATTGACATTATGCATTTTGTTTAATTAGTTATCATCTTAGGGAGGCCTGTATGGCAGCCTTATATCAGGTCTTAGTACAGACCTTCATGGATCATCAAAATTGCGGTATGTGTACAAACTGTTAATTTATTATGTATGTATGATATACATTTCACTACGTCCAATCCACTGAAGCCAACGCGTTTATTTCCTTTGCTTTTGTTCAAAACATGCATGCATGCACACTCACATCCTCACATACATAGAACGGCTATCGACAATTAATGATGAATGCCGAAATGTAGTTCGAAACCACCTACATTTATAAGGTGTTCAGTGATATGATTGGACAGCCTAGTCATTGATAGTTCCACAGTTTATTAGTTCGATTGCATCGATTACCTGCTAGACTATCAGATCGTGGCCAATACACGCTTGGACAGTTTTGGTGTCACGTTGCACCTGACCCAATTTTCTATTTTCTTAAGCGAATTTGATGACACCATTATGACAAAATCAGGGTTTAGTGAAAATGAAACGTAACGACAAACGTTGGTTGCAAAATACCATATACAAATAGTCTATATTACAAATATGGCCACTACGTCTGTTCAAATCAAAAGTAGCAAGTGTTTCTGACTACGCGGTATAACTGTCCAGACAGCGACCAATGCAATAGTCTAAATCGAGAAGGCAATGTTTGGGAATCGGAAATGGATACCCCTGCAAGCCTGGGCACACAGACCGTGTGCAATCCAAATATTCGACGCGACATTCACGTAAGCACCGTTGCAAATGTTTCAATTTTTCAGTTTTCACTGGCGTAGCGGTAGCACACAGCAAGCTTGTGAAGACGATACACACAGCCACCTGGAATCGTACAACTTTACATGAGTTTTCATATCTAGCAAGATGAATCCATTAAAACTACCACGACTCTTTGACATCGTTGACCGAAAACGCCCTAATCTCAAATGTGATAATAATAATAATAGCAGTAGATTTAACCAGAAGAGCATCACAAAGAAAGGAACACATAATATCAAAATCGGTATACAATACTGAAATTGTCAAACGCTGGATACAATACGGTCTAATACGAAACCAAAGGGGTACGCACAGTCAAAAAACCTTCATAACTCATGTGAATACGAAATCGAGCTATGCATTTCATAATGAAATAATACTAGCAGCAAGACCTAAATTTCTCCCATGTTCAGACGAACGTTTATGTCAAAAAGGTAAGTTGATATATAGCGCAGCATCCAATCTTCATGACTGATCAAAGCGCTTTACACTTTACTCCCTGTTCAGACCTGTTCAATTGAACTCCACCTCGGCTTCTCTGGCACGCATCCAGCCATGATGCAATTATTACGCGAAGACTATTCGTACAGAAATATCCACCCGTGTCTACCACCGTGTATTCATTCATACAGCTGAGTGAACTGGAGCAAGGTAGACTAAATCATTTGCCGAAGATTTTACACGGCAGCACTGGAGTCGGTCCCGCGTCTTCTTTGTCGAGAGTCCGGTGATCGAGTCTCGGCGTCACTTCTCTACTAAACGCATCCGTTATAAAAACATATATCCAAACATATATCTACGCGCATATGTGATATACAAGGAGCGATCCCGACTAATAAACAGAAGCAGGTTTCTACAATTACTGCGACATCTTTGCGTTTAGTGGAAGAATACCAAAAGCCCACTCAAACAACCTCAACAACCTAAAAACACTTTCGAAGCACGATAAAGGAAAATGGATTAATATTTATCACTACTTAGGTTTTTGTACAGCTGGCCATTATAAACCGACACCATGCTTACGCTTTTTTTAGTGTGCGATATATTTGGATCGAAATCCAGGTTACTTTACGACTAAATATACACACACGGAAGAGCAAAAACAGGAAGCAACTTACTAGTATCGTCATCGTTGTCTGCCGCCCGACAAGTAACAAGACGTATTTCAGCATTTGTCTGTTCACAGTCGGTCGGTGTCTTCGAAATAGGGTCAGCGGCGAGGTTGACAATAAGATGCGTCTTACGATTAACAGTTACCGTCTAAGTGCAAAGAATGTTGCGATATGAAGAGTTGATATAAGAATGTCCTACATCTGTGTCATATGATTATATTGATCCATCATGTGGACTAAAGTGTGTATGTACACAAGGACGCGTTGTCTCGAATACATTGCCGACAATCGAATGTATTGGCCAAAGAACGATTAATGGAGTTCATAGATTTTTTTTGGCAGAACGAGAGCATGTCTTTGTGTGTGTATGTGCGTATGTGCGCGTGTGTGCGTGTATGTGCGTGTGTGCGTGTGTGCGTGTGTGCGTGCGTGCGTGTGTGCGTGTGTGCGTGTGTGCGTGTGTGCGTGTATGCGTGTGTGCGTGTGTGCGTGTGTGTGCATGTGTGTGTATGTGAATATGGTATGTGTGTATGTGTGTGTATATATGTGTATATATGTA
>OZ024855.1:53605261-53687761 GCA_964017155.1 Oasisia sp. SBJ-2009 | reverse complement strand
GCTATGTTTGTATGCTCTTCAGACACGTTAGATATGATCTACTTGCAAGTATTCATTGACCAAGTCACAAAGTGACTAGCAAATCGATGTGTTCTATCCGTATCGATGATATCACGATCAGGAATGATGCTGAATGCTTGTCGCAGGGTGGACTCGATGGAGTCGTGGATAGCCACACGATATTTCAACTGACGCTGAATGGTCAGATTCATGTAAATTCTGACACTAATTGATGTTGTACTTCCAGAGTCGTTGAACCGTCTGTGACCTTGGCCCGCCATTTCAACGATCTTATATACTGAGTAATTTTCCGATACCGCGAAGAGAGCAAAAACACCGAACTGAGAGCAGTTAGACAGTACGCAACATGCGTTCATCTACACAAAGCGAAATTCAAATTAGCCGAACAGTAACAACATTAACTATCAAGAATGCGGTAAAATACTACTAATGCTACTGATGTTGCTACTGCTACTGCATGTTTGCATTTAGTGAAACATATGAAAAGGCAATTCAGATTTACCCAAGGCAATTGAGCAAATCAACACCCTACGTAAACAGTCACGAATTCTCAGAAAGGAAAACGTATTAATGACCTCAATGCCTAGGCGTTTATATTACTGGTAATTAAAAACCGACCATACTCACCATATCGTCCTGTTTGCTGTAATGTGTTGATCGAAATACAATATAACCCGGCACAGCAAAAGCAGGAAGACACGTACTAGTATTTTCATCGCTGTCTGTCGTCCGCAAACGAACGTGTCGGTTCACAGTATGTGATTTCCAAATAGGACGTTTGCTATAAAATGGATGTTACGAACGATTGACCGCAACCGTTTCAGTTCAAACAATGTTGAGAAATGAAGAGTTGATTCAATTACATGCGTCAGTGTTTATACATCTGCGTAAAGTGGTTATATTTATAAATGGCATGATCTTAAGTATATACGCATAAACGTTTTGTCCCTAGAATAAATACTGACATTGAAAAAAGGGCTGTCTCTTTGACGTAAGCGATATTTTAGTGTTACATCATTTGTAGCTAGCCAACAAGTCCGTCATCATTTAAAGACATACCTGTATAAAAACAATTCAACAAAGAAAGTATGTAAATTGAATGACTTTGAAAAGGTATGTGGACAGTTTTGTAAACAACGATAGAGATATTTTTGGACTCGCACAAATAACATAAGCAAATAGTATATTCACACAAACATAAATCAATGATATCGTGTACGATTCCGAGCAGACAGCAGAGCCAATTAAGGCTATTACCAGTGTTTTTAAAACCGATAAGATATACAAAATGTCACAATAATATTCGTATCATGCAAGCAGCACGGTATAAATACAAGATCTAGTACTCTGCCTCTTCATGTGCCATATGTTAAATCATTTGATCAAACTTCCTTTTACTACTCAGGAATACAAGCATGGAGCGAATTACCACGATATATATACAAGGTGTTCAGAATATAAGTCAATCTAAATGTCTAGTGGAATAATCTGTGCTGAACGATCAGGTAGCTAGTTCGTTCCTCTTTCAAAATGGCCGCCGTGGTGTGACATCTTTTCGATCGAGGGAGCGAATTTACTAATTTATCACGAATTGTTTGTAGTAATTAGCCCACACCATGCCGCCTAAACGAAGAGGAGACAGCGCTTCGGACACTGCAGAAATAGGACCAAAGGAAGACGCCCTGCTGGTCAGGTTCGTAGAACTTTTATCAAACGAAGCGGTTGTCCAGAAGGTGCGCCTTGTGCTCAACCCACAGGCCCTCACCGATAAACTGGACATGTTAAGTGAAAAGATATCACAGCTTAACGAACGGTTGGAAAAGAAAGACCAGTATATTGCTGCTCTAGAGTCAAGACTGTCCTCATGTGAGGCAGATCTTGACCAACTAGAGCAGTATTCTAGACGAACGAATCTACGATTCTTCGGAGTCCCCGAGTCGGAGAAGGGGGAGGACACCACCAGCAAGCTCCTCACCATTGTCAACGAGACAATGGGAGTCACACCTCCCATTGTGAATGGCGACGTCGTTACGAGCCATCGGCTCGGACGGCGCATGCCAGGTGCGGACGTACAAACATGTCCACGACCAGTGATCGTGAAATTTGCCACGACGCACGTGCGCGACGTGTGGTCATCCGAGCGAGACGCCGCTTGCGGGAAAACGGCGGGGGACCCACCATCTACGTGAACGAAGATCTGACACGTCGCCGGGGGGCGCTGGCAAAGAAGACTCGAGAACTGAAGAAAGAAAAAAAGATCACCGACTGTTGGACATTCAACGGAAAAGTCCTGGTAAAAACTATAGACGGTACCGTGAGAGAAATCCGGGCCGACATTGACCTATCTGGGTACTGACCCAGCGAACTCTGAATCTGATGATATCAACATTTCAATTTTTTTATTATTATCTTTTTGAGGCTCGATGAGTTATAGCATTCGTAGTATATATCTATTTTTCACTTCTAAATGTGGTTCTGTTAACTGTGGTAACATTTTATGCGTATTCATTTTTTTTACAGTGTTGACAAATGTGTGGTTGTGTAGACGTAATTATCAGCTGACTTAAATGGTGTTGACTGAGCATATTTAATTATATGTAATATGTTTGTGTGGTTCTGTTAAACTGTCTACGTGGATGCAGTTTTGTTTACAGTGATACCATTACGTGTAGATGTACATTTATTTATCTTCTTCTAAATGTGTTTCCATTAGGTGTGCGAACATTTTATGGTAATTTCGTTTTTGTTTGACAGTGTAGAAACATTGTGTGGTTGTGTCGACTGCCAAAATGATTGAATTTACTTAAACTGTGTAAACTGCGCTACTGGTACTGTTCAATTATATGAAATTTATTTGTATGGTTCTGTAAACTGTCTATGTAGATGCAGGTTTGTTTACACTACTACCATTATGTGTACATCTTTTCGGTTGTTTCACTACACACAGACACATTTTGTTGAATGCGCTACTGTTCCAGGTTGTTGTTTAAATAATATAAACAGAGATGTTAATTTCACTATATCCTCCCTGTGAACAAATCATGATGTCATTCACCCAAAGCCTAATTAGCTTTTCATTTTTCTTTTTGTTATGTTTTTTTACTGAAAACTATGCGATGCTTGTCTCTACTCAATTGCAAGCTTTCGTAGAAATTATTACTTTACTAAGAACTGTAATGTGCTCAGAAATGTACAAATCAATTAACTGTATGTATTGTATGTATTGTATGTATTATGTCTATCAAATTATCTTCAAACAAAGATGCTTTTTTAATAACAGTATAATGAAATCATATCAATTCAAAAAAATGACTTCCGATGAAGCTTTCCTCTCCTATTCAGGAGGTATTCTAAACAACTGCTTAACAAATATATTACATATCAATGAAAATGAAACTGATATAAACGAACAACAGATAATTTATTGTTCGTCATACTATGATCTCGATCAATTTAGTAAGTTAGCTAATGAAAATAAAAATTCATTTAGTATTTTAAGTACAAATATACAGTCAATAAATGCAAAGTTTTCTGAACTTGAGGCTTTCGTAGAAGAACTAAATATTATAAACTTTAAATTTAGTGTAATATGTCTTCAAGACACATGGATAGATGAAAGTGAGGACATATCACCATTTCATTTACAAGGCTATGACTGTATATCTCAGGGTAAAACATGTACCAGCAAAGGAGGACTGATAATATATATATATATATATATATATATATATATATATATATAGATAACCAGTATAAATCAAAAGTAACATGTAATCTCAATACATACGAACACTGGGAAGGCTTGGTAGTAAAGGTGCAGAGTAATTTATCAAAGACGTTCACTATTGGAAATATATATCGATCGCCGAGAACGCGAAATGAAGACCTAAGCGCTTTTATAGATGAATTTACACCGATTATATCAAGATTGGAAAACTGTAATAATGATATCGTTATTGTTGGGGATTTCAATATTAACTTACTTAAACTAAATGAAAACGAAATGTTTAGTAGCTTCTTCGACATGTTAATCTCACATAGTTTTTACCCTCAAATAACCCTACCCACTAGATTAACCAGAACAGCCGGAACCCTGATAGATAATTTATTTTGTTGACTTCATGAATCAATACATACCGCAGGGATATTAACTAAGCGCTTTTCGGATCACCAACCATATTTTATGATTATGCATAACACTGTAAAATTGCAGTCCCCATCAAAATATGTAAAATTAAATACATTAAATGCGGATGCAATGATAAATGTCACGAATGAAATAAAATTAGGTAACATTTATGATTTTTTTAATAAAAATCCAAATGCTGACCCAAATTATAATTATGATATAATATATGAAGAAATTACACGTGCTAAACATATGCCAAACAAATTAGTGAAATTTAATAGATACAAACATAAGAAATCTGCTTGGATCACCCAGGGTCTATTAACATCAATCAGATATCGAGACAAAATGTACAAAACATTAAAATTAACAAACCCCAATTCAGGCAATTACGAAACTATTAAAATTAATCTAAAAACCTATAACACAATATTAAAGAAAAACATTCGGCCGGCTAAACAAATTTATTTTGAATCTCGGTTTTCACTTTTTAGGAATGACATACGAAATACATGGAAAACCATAAACGAATGTCTTAAAAAAACATACAAAAAACAGTTTCCCAACTTATTTTGAAGACAATGGCTATCAAATGTCAAACAAACAACAAATTGCTGATACTTTTAATAACTATTTTACAAATATAGCTCAGACTATTGTAAATGATATCAAGTATGAAGGTACCAAAGATTTTACCTATTATCTAAATAGACAAATAAACTCAACTTTTAAAATACAAAATGTCGATGAAGAAGCTGTAAAGAAAGTAATACACAATCTACCCACAAAGCACAGTTGTGGTTTCGACGGTATCTCCTCCAAATTGTTACAAATAATTGAACCTGTCATTTTAAAAACCTTGACTATGGTAATAAATCAAGTGCTAAGTACTGGAATTTTTCCAGATAAACTCAAACTAGCCAAAGTAATTCCTATATTTAAAAAGGATGATCCCACATTATTTAAAAATTATAGACCAATTTCCCTGCTACCAACAATATCAAAAGTACTAGAGAAAATAATTTTTGCCCAGCTATCTTCATACTTTAATGAAGCTAAGCTATTTTTCGATAACCAATATGGTTTTAGGCCAAACACAGCACTGAGTTTGCTGCGCTTGAATTAGTAGACAGAATTATAAATCACATGGACAAATACGAGGTGCCAATTAATATATTTCTTGATTTATCAAAGGCCTTTGATACCATTGATCATAATGTTTTATTACACACATTAAGATTTTATGGCCTGGATGATTCGACAGTATTTTTGTTTGAAAGTTATTTAAGAAACCGACGACAGTATGTTGAAATTGATGAAATGAAATCAGAAATCCTTCCAATAAATATCGGAGTTCCACAAGGTTCAATCTTAGGACCTTTATTGTTTACTATTTATATTAATGATTTTCCAAAAGTCAGTAATATATTTAACTTCATTATGTACGCAGATGATACAACACTCTCTAGTACATTAAACCAATTTGTCGATAGCACACAACATCAAAAGAAAAGTGTAGAATTTTTAATAAATTACGAACTCTGTAAAGTTATGGAATGGCTAAATATAAATAGATTGTCCTTAAACAAAGAAAAATCGAAATATATGATTTTCCATGTACCTAAAAAAGAGATGCAAACTCTTACTCTTAAAATAGATAAGATAAACATCGAACAGGTGGATGAATTTAATTTTCTAGGATTAACTCTGGACACAAATCTTACCTGGAAAAAAACACGTAAATAAAATAGCAAATAAATGTTCCAGGATTACGGGCGTTTGAAACAAATTAAAGTATGTACTACCACTAGACATTAAAAAAACTTTTATACAATTCTCTAATCCAATCACATATTAATTATTGTATTACAGTTTGGGGATACAAAGGTAGTCGAATATTGAGAATCAAAAAAAGGCAGTTCGAATAATAACATTGACCAGGTACAATTTACATACAGAACCACTTTTTAAAAAACACTCGAAATATTGAAAATAGATGATCTATTAAAAGTGCAAGAACTAAAAAAATTCTATAAATATAGGCATGGTATTTTGCCTGTTTATTTATTAAATTGGAATATTATACCCAATTAGAATATACACAGTCATGATACTCGCAAAGCAACAAATATACACACATCTATGGCAAGACATGAATTTGCAAAAAAAATGCCTTAAACACAATTTGCCCCATACTATAAACGATAGTCCAGAATTAGTTTTGGAAAAGATTATTACCCACAGTTTACATGGGTTTGCGTATTACTTTAAAAAAACTATTTTGCAAAGATATCACTACGCATGTACAATATTTGATTGTTACGTATGTCAGATAAATCTTCAAAATCATTAGAATTTCAAATGGATAGACACAAACTAAAGTTATATGTTCTTATGTATTGTAAGTTTTGTCATTTCATTATTTTAATTTGTACACATATAGAGACAAACATCGTATTGAATGAATATAAATACTATAACATGTAATAATCCCGAGTGGCTCCTGTGATAGCGACTTTTTAGTCTTAGCAGGAGTCACTGACCCCAATTTCATATGTATTCTTAATTATTTATGGTGACATTTGTTCATGTGCATATTATTTGGTATTATTTAATGTAACTGTTTTGGGGTCAAAATAAACATCTTGTTCTTGTTCTTGTTCTTGTTCTTGTTCTTGTTCTTGTTCTTGTTCATTTATTTATTTTTAATCGTAATTGATGAGGTACGTTTTTATGATTTCTGCAGTATATGACAGGGTATTACAAATTACCTGTATTGTATTTAACCAGACTATCATTTCCCTCCTTTGTAATATTGTAATTATCAATGTCTTTTACATGTAGTAATTATTTATCCCATTTTATTTATTATTGTTGTTTAGTATGCTATGTTTGTCATATTCTGTCAACGTTTGTCATGCATCTCTCTGTGTCTATACAAGGACAACACTGGAAATAGTTGCTTGCACATTTTGTGTCTTCCTTAATATACTTAGTATTTATATTTTATGTTTATTTGCAGAATGTTTACATTTTATGTTGAATAAAATCAATCAATGGTGCCCATTTTGTAAATGATACGATATTAGAGAGGAAGTCAACGAAAGCTGCTCATAAATGACAGTGAGTTTAAACTCTTGCTAAGGAATGTTTTGCACCATGTTCCGTTGCTATACCCTATGAAAAAGGGACTTGCAGTAGCACAGTAACAGTATATTGTTTGTAAAATAAATAGTTAAACACCAACACAAACGTCGTAAATCAGGAATACGATAACAACAACACAAATATATCATTTGACAGAACACGCAAGCTTTACATTTTATTTTATTTTACATATCTTCTACGTGCACTATGTGTTACAAAGTATATAAAATGGTAACCAGACATAAACTAGTGGCACTGCATCACACTCCCCCATAGACGAGGAGAATGTGAAATCAAGTCTATATGTATCTATGTTATCTCTCTGTACCGTTTCCTAGCAGCAACATCCGGTCTTCATATTCGTCTGGCTTCGCTTTTCATTCGCTCGCAGGTGTTAGCTCATTCCCCGTGTGTTTACTTTGCGTAATATACACACATCAGCCCTGTCGCGTCGCTGTAAACAACTTCACCGAGATACTGTGAGTTCGATGATGCTGGTGTCTGGGTTCCTCTGCCGACCATGTGTTGACCTCCGTAACAACATATACAAGTAACCTGGTGCGGACACTTGAGTCGTCTGGCACTATTCCCGAACGAGCAGTGTCGCAATATGTTCATCTGATCAGCTCTGCATTTACCTTTTGCATCATTGACCTCTGCCTCAAAGTTGCGGTCTTCAAACAGCAAAAAGGACTATAAGTGGTACTTAGCGTTGTTCAACCAAATCTCTAGGACTTGATTGGGTCTTGCGAAGCACGCGTCTCTTTCTGTAATTCGAGACAGCCAAAAATGGAAAGAACGGGGAACGGCGTCGGAACCAGGGGATATGGTGGTTTGGAGGCTCAGCCCCCAACAATGTAAGTGGGGATTTCGACTAAGGTAAGCCTCGTAATGTTGGCAGCTCTTAAATGTTTGTTTTTAGCAAAGAGGGTGCACAAGGAGATTTTTGGAGAGCTCCTGTCCCTAGTAACCTTGCAAGGATATAGGCGCTATAGAAGTTTAACAATTATTATTTGTTTCAATTATTATAATAATGATAACAATAACATCAATTACAAACTAATAAGGCTGTCGCCTCAATGTGTATTTGATACTGTTCACCGTATTTTCGTGTCGCTTTAATCTCAAAACGTCAGTCCTGTGTCCGAGTGCACTTCTGGGTTTATTAATGTTTTGATCGCACGACATTAAACGTCTTACACCAGAAACACCAGCGACCGGCAAACCGTTGCTACCAGCGATCGTAATCGAACCAAAAGTTGCAATCATCAATGCAATCGCTTCTTTGGTCGACGCATATCTGCACTACCGGGAATGGCCAAGTCCGTCCAGGACAGTGCCCTTGGAAGCACCTGTAGAACAAGTCGTCACAAAACAGCAAACAGAGAACGAACGTAGTGATCTTGGCCGCCGAAGAAACACATGCGAACGTAGTTATCACCATGAATACCAGAAGCTTAAAATAAACACAGTTACAACAATTTGTATTATACCATAGTACACTATGTAATTTACTGCATGTGTTAACTCGTTTTGTGAATATGTAGAGATTGCAGTTTGTGGTTTACCACTTATGTTTACAAAGAAGTCCCAATACATAATACAGGAACTAGCAATTTAAACAAATAAATTACAGCGAATAGGTAGTGCATGATGATAATTATGTTTACACTGTTAACATACACCATGTGAAATGTATATTTTTAGACCTTCCAACATGTTATGTAAAACAAAAACCAGAATATTTTCCTGTTTCTACAAAAAATCGCAGAAGATGTTTGTCTCAAAAGCAACCTAATGTTATTTGAAAACAATTCTAGAATGTTGTCTCAATAGATGTAGAGTGACGTGTAGGTTTACTTTAAGTAGCAGAAGTGGGAGCTTGTGTGATGAGCCACTTCGATATATTGGTCATGTCTGGTTATGTAGATTAACGCCCATATATTTAAGGAAACGGTGAATTTTTATATTTTAGTCTTTTATATGGAACATTTTGGCGAGTCTCAGGCGGGATGCATTGTTGGTTTTGTTGAGTCTGAAGGCTGAATATGTTTTGGTCAATCAAAATGTTATTAAAGCAAAATGTTATTATGAACATATAATATATGCATTGATTTTAAAGACGCAAACATTAGCATAGCACGAATGACTCTTACAATTCGGTATGAACGATTGTATAACATTTCATAACATATCACAATTACTATGATTCAAAGTAACGTTCATATGTTTTTATTGAATTCCACACGTCCATATTTAGATATGATTGAATACAGGGGACAATCACATATTCCATTCAGAGATCAGTTTTACTGGCTTCTAGCATGCCGAAACACTGTATTAACTGAGTAGTCTGTATAAGTTTATTTTTGGTTAACATGTTCTAAGCTTACGAGGTCTGATTCAACTAACAGAACATTATTGTCAAAGCCGACCTTCCTATGGTGGCACTCAGACTATTCACTGTCATCCTGGAATTATATTTTATTTGGTTGATTCCTAAGATTGTTTATGTTGTATGTAATTGTACAATTCCACATAAAGATTGATTGATTGATTGATTGATTGACATTCTCGGTGTTCTTTTACGTCTAAAACTGAGCCGGGACCAACAATAACGTGATATCCGTGTCAAGAAGGATACACCTTATACAATGTTGAGAATCTGTTGAGAATCAGGTTTTTACCCAATATATACTATACCAGTTCCTCATATGATGTGGGATTTTTGATCTTGAGCTGCCTAAAACACTTTCAAAAACCACAGCTAATCCCTGCCGGAATAATCTGACTGAGTAAAACGATCTACTCACCACGTTGCCATGGTCTTGCATCAACGACAACATCGTTAATATGTTTTACCTCTTTTTACCTCTCACGTGGCACCATTGTTTCCCTGCTTCCGATACGTGATAGCGACTGGTTTACCATACACCCATACATTATGCTCTTGTTCTTGCTCCTATATATGTGCATGGCGACCATGCTTGTAAACCGAGCAGCCTTGCCAAGTGGCCTTTGCTTTCTGCCAAATGTTGCAACATCTTTGGCGATGATTGTTTGTGAACAAATCCTGCGGTGATATGGCTGACATAAGCACGATGCTGAACGTCTGAAAACAACATGTTTCAGTAAAGTACGATGACAAATTTGCCAAATATTGTCAGATGTATTTAGAAACCGAAACTGCCACAAGTTATTTCCAAATGAGATGAATGTATGGTCCACGTTCTGTATGACTGGACACATGCCCAATTGAGAGGAAGAGTAGAATGACAAATTAGTCATTATTGAGAAATACGCGATGCATTCCATGTTTTCCGGTATTAATCCCTGGCCATGGGGTATGTTTGTGACCGCGATCATGAATACAACCAGAAGGAATTTAGCAGGAGGAAGGGTTCGATATTTGAGAAACCTTTGCGAGTCATACCATGTGGATACGATGCATGTCAAAGAACATGGTCTACTCCAATCACCAGCTGACTTTACATTCGGAACGGTATTGAAACGGTATCCACCTCATGCTATCACCGAAACAGTAACCAAATATTCGTATCTTAACATGGACGATGAGGGGTTGGCATTCAACCAGTACCTTCACAATGTGTAACGTTGCTGCTTGTTAAAATTGATACATTCAGCATAGGAAATTCCAACTACCCGGCAGAAAAGCGAATAGATAAATTGCTTTGGTTATAATGTGCAATTTAATCTTAGTCTAATAACTAACTATTATTTTGCATCTTTGTTCTGATATATTGATACCCATTAGCACATTGAGAATGAAGACATTCTCATTGCCCTGTTACCTCTTGCAATGCAGCCAGCTGGGTGATTATCGCCTACGAAATATAACTTAATCTCATTTGATGGTTTGATGGATGAACACTGTCTTTACCTAACGATAGGACTGGGAAGGAAGTCCTACACAAGCATCCACATATCCCCTGTATACGTTGTCACTCTGTGAATATGGCAGTCAGTTATGGTCTTCAGTTGCGTACCTTACTAATTTTTCGGGATTGGGGGTTGGCTCCGTTGTCCCCTTCTAATTGTTCCACGGGTGTGAACACTAAGCTATTTGGTAACTCTGAGTAAAGTGTAGAGCACGTTATATCGTTTAAAACAAACGTTTACTTATCTAGTATCAGTCACTCTTCTTAGCAATACTGAGTAACTGTTGGGAAGTTTAGAAAACTATGTATTACTTAACTATTCTATCGAGAGGGGCGTGCTGACTATTACTTTTAAAAGGTGTTCAACCTGTGCGTTGATTTGTTGTTGTGTTAAGACAGACACCGCATTTAGAGTCATATTAATGTTATCATGATGAATACAACATTGTCATAGTTAGTTGTGCAAACATGCAACATCGGGCATCCTGGTGAGCTCTTGTTTGGGTCATTGTGGACATCACCATTCAAACCCAATATAAAACATTGTCTCTATGTTGTATAGCGGAAGTGGAAGAAACGAATAAAACAGATCACACCAAACACCGCGTTGAATCAATCACCATTTGCAATGCCGCACAGCGCACCACGAGATCAGCAACTTGGCGGAACTCTGTCGAAATACCGGACAGCACGCGCGCTACTATTTCAAATAATGTTATGTATTTGTAGGCACTGGAGAACAATACATACCTGGTATGGTCCGTCCCTCTTTTATTACTAGTTATTTATGCTACTAATAATAATAATACAAATACTACTATTACAATAATAGCAATAGCAACAACAGTAATAACAAAAATAAGCTATGGCATGGATAACTAAAATATCGGCCTTTCATCTCTACAACCACAGCAAATATTCTCTTTATAACACTGATCGCTCCCATCATCGATTACGGGGGCATCGTGTGGTCCAAGGAACCTCACAGTAAACTAAGGCGAATTCAAAACCTTCAAAACAATGCGGGCAGAGTCATTCTTCGCTGCAGGCGGCGAACTCACATATCAATCATACATAGCTCACTCGGATGGCTATCATCACTAAACAAAATAAAGCTGCACAAAACGTTAATGGTAGGCAAATGTCTGTTGGGGGTTGTACCCTCATATCTCCGGGGCAAATTTATACATGCCAAAGACTTCCACTCCTACTCGACAAGAAATGCTAACTGTAATCTGTTTATACCACGTGTTAGCTGCAATGCAGCTAAGGACCTTTTCTGCTACGAGGGAGCTGTACTTTGCAATAATCTAATTAACACTATCAAAACTAGTCAAAGCTACAAAGAGTTCAAAGATAAATGTATAACATATTTTAACCACGTTATATAGAGTACTTCAACACACTCTGTTGTTGGCAGCTTACCTCGTAGTTATACCAAGTTTGTATCTTATTGTAGATTTTATGTTTTGACCTAATTTGTAACCTAATTTATATTTTATGTCTGTTTCATCATATATCTTACTATTTTACATCTTTTAATATTGCATGTCTGTACGATTGTGTGTATGAGGACCTCACTGAAAAGAAATCTAGTGTATATATTAATGCACACTGTATTTAGCTGAGCCATCCTGAATAAATTTATTATATCATCATCATCGTAATTAAACAAGGTTTTATAGGTATGTTAAAAAATATGGCGGAATCATGTCATATTTTAATTGATCTAATATTAAGGGCAATCGTATTTTGAAACGTCGGTGCAGCTACAAAAACATGTATTTTTCAACGCTACAACTAATATGCAAAAAGTAACTGCAGTTGTGTTATTGAGCATTTCAATGTATAACATACACACAGTTCACACTGAATACAAAACATCACAGGTACTAAAATAAATGCTATTCAAAGAAAGGTTCTGAACGAAATACAACTGATTACACTAATGCCATTTTACGAATAGACTACCCGGCTGCATATTTGGCGCGCGTATCCGGCAAAGCATCGTAGATTGCATGCTAACAAATCTAAAAATCTGATTAACACAACTTGCGGTCATGTACTGTTTACCGTACGTCATCACTTCACTATTATATGCTACTGATAGATTGCAATGTAACCAGAAACGATTTTGGTTGTAGTTTGGTTTGTTTTATTTAGGATGTTCTTGATATAAGATGTTTTTGATATAAGATGTTTTTGATATAATATGTTTTTGATATAAGATGTTTTTGATGTAAGATGTTCTTGATATAAGATGTTTTTGATATAAGATGTTTTTGATATAAGATGTTCTTGATATAAGATGTTTTGATATAAGATGTTTTTGATATAAGATGTTCTTGATATAAGATGTTTTTGATGTAAGATGTTCTTCACTTGATCTCTCGCTGGACGCTCTCGCAAACTGTCAATAACTCTTGGACATGACATGCCATCATTGTGCTGGGTACATTTTGCAATTTGCTTGATGAGAGTCTGGGTCCGGTCGATAGAACATACATATTCGCTTTATTGAATGGGACGAACATCGACACGAATGTAAAGTAACGAATATAACATGGTGTCCTGTACAAAACAAACAGCGATTGTTATTGCCAACAAGAATCTACACACGAATAAACGTCTTGCAAACATAAGCGTCACCTTCGTAAACACCATGGTCGGCTAGTCCAGTAGGACCTACGATCACAAGACAGGTTTGCACACATCGATGCATTGTTTCCACGATTTAACGCTTTCACACCCGCTAGAGGTCCCGACCGTCGCCCAGGGCAGAATAACTCCAGACATTCGGTTAGGTGCTCCTCACAAACCGCAATGCACTTGGCATATGGACCTGGTTGGCCGGGTGTAACGAGACTGACGGATGTAGCTAGAAGCACGAACACCAGTAGCTGAAAAGCAAAACAGATCAATGTCAATGAAGTTGTTTTGAACCAATCTAATTGCAAAACAGGTCAAGGTAAATGGGAGGGTCACTGAACCATTCTAATTGCAATAGTGTTTCCAAAATTACAATCACGAATGCGCCTTTGTGAACTTTAGCCATTTTAAAATCCGTTCTGGGCAAACAGCAGCAGCCATTGAAAAGCAATAACGATCTCAAATAGACTCATCCTGTCCATGTGATTACAAGTGAAAGACAACGTTGGCACTGTTGACCTAATATTACGAACACATAACAAGGGAAAGGGCAACGTTGGCACTGTTGACATAACAGTACGAAGACATAACAAGGAAAAGACAACGTCGGCACTGTTGACATAACAGTACGAAGACATAACAAGGAAAAGACAACGTCGGCACTGTTGACATAATATTACGGACACATAACAAGGAAAAGACAACGTTGGCACTGTTGACATAATATTACGGACACATAACAAGGAAAAGACAACGTTGGCACTGTTGACATAACAGTACGAAGACATAGCAAGGAAAAGACAACGTCGGCACTGTTGACATAATATTACGGACACATAACAAGGAAAAGACAACGTTGGCACTGTTGACATAATATTACGGACACATAACAAGGAAAAGACAACGTCGGCACTGTTGACATAACAGTACGAAGACATAACAAGGAAAAGACAACGTCGGCACTGTTGACATAATATTACGGACACATAACAAGGAAAAGACAACGTCGGCACTGTTGACATAATATTACGGACACATAACAAGGAAAAGATAACGTTGGCACTGTTGACATAATATTACGGACACATAACAAGGAAAAGACAACGTCGGCACTGTTGACGTAATAGTACGAACACATAACAAGGAAAAGACAACGGTGGCACTGTTGACGTAATATTACGAACACATAACAAGGAAACGACAACGTTGGCACTGTTGGCGTAATATTACGGACACATAACAAGGAAAAGACAACGTCGGCACTGTTGACATAATATTACGGACACATAACAAGGAAAAGACAACGTCGGCACTGTTGACGTAATAGTACGAACACATAACAAGGAAAAGACAACGTTGGCACTGTTGACATAATATTACGGACACATAACAAGGAAAAGACAACGTCGGCACTGTTGACGTAATAGTACGAACACATAACAAGGAAAAGACAACGTTGGCACTGTTGACGTAATATTACGAACACATAACAAGGAAACGACAACGTTGGCACTGTTGGCGTAATATTACGGACACATAACAAGGAAAAGACAACGTTGGCACTGTTGACGTAATATTACGGACACATAACAATGAAAAGACAACGTTGGCACTGTTGACGTAATATTACGAACACATAACAAGGAAACGACAACGTTGGCACTGTTGGCGTAATAATACGAACACATAACAAGGGTAAAAACAACGTTGGCACTGTTGACATAGTATTATAAACACAAAACAAGGGGAAAGACAACGTGGACACTGCGGAATAACCTTTGTGCATAGATAGATAAAAGGTGAAAGCGTAAGGTAGGCACTGTGTAAACTATATTGTGCAATGTAAAGGAGAGAGCGCGTGTTACTGCATGGAAAAAAGTTACTGGTCATAGGAGTAGGTTATAGAGAGCAATGCTGAGCTAGTGATCATGAATAATCTGGATGGACCACACCAGTAAGCTAATGGAAAACATTAGAGGAGACATATACTTCGGCGATGGTGTGCAAACAAATTAATGGCGTGACCTCAGCAACCCAACATTAAGAGAACACTATTTCAAGTGAAGATGTATTGTATGAATGGCTTATCTATATTAATAATGTAATTCGTATACGTGGGTGTGAATTAGAATATACCCAATAGTTTAATTACTGCGAATCATCACGATATAATTCACCCATTTTCGTTATGCCTCAAACAAAATCCCGTTTTGAAACACTACTCAACTAATGGATTGACACTGAGTCTAATCAACAGGCACATTCACAACTACATTGGTGGACGCATATGAACACTTCCCAGATATAAGCTTCCGGACATTATTTATTCTTTCATTTATCGTTGTATATAAATACATATCTGTGTGAAAGAATGATTCTGAGTTTAATACAACACATGTTCAAACAGTCACGCATGTGTCCATCTGATTCATCCCTTGCAAGTGACTGCATATTAAGGTATGCACATACCGCGATATTATTTCACAATTACCAGTATGAAGTTGACACCTTATATGTTTATACGTCAATATTTGCAAATGATCGTGTCAAGCTGTACTCAACCGCTTGACAGTGCATTAACACTGCGGACATAGCTTACTTATTTACCCCTTCGGCCACAGTGATCATATACACAAATGCGTACTCTGGGGAAGACAGGTGAACGTAAGAATGCGAAGCATATCCACTACAAACTACTCGTTGCAAAGTATATTGCACATGCGACACGCATAACTGTAACACCGAAATACACTTGCAAGCGATGAGGCCACTTATCATGCGGAATGCTAATCCAAGAAGCGTCCGCCGAAGAGAAACACTTTTACAAACCTCCGTCTAGCTATCACTATATTCTATGGATATCTGAGCAATGGCTATGCAAATGAAATGGAGGTATTATTGGTTAGAGCAAAACTCATCTGTGTATTCAAACACACAATATAGAATATAAAAAATACCAATCTTTTCATATGCATACATACGCACATACATAGTAATTAAGTAAGTAAGCTTTACTTGGAACTGCCCAATCACATATACGTAGACAATCATAAACATAGACAACATAATATACAATTCCAAGTCAATTAAAGCTGTGACCAGTTTTTTTTTCAATGTGATGAGATACTAATTTTTAAGATAAGTAAACTGGTCCCCGACATCCTCAAAAGAACGATATTACTTTTATATATTGTATACATACACACACATATATATATCTAGATAGTTATATATATATATATATATATATATATATATATATATATATATATATATATATATGACTCACTCTCCCACTCTCTCACTCTCTCACTCTCTCTCTCACTCTCACTCTCTCATTCTCTCGTTCTCCCACTCTCTCACTCTCTCTCTCACTCTCTCACTCTCTCACTCTCTCACTCTCTCACTCTCTCACTCTCTCACTCTCTCACTCTCTCACTCTCTCACTCTCTCACTCTCTCAATCACTCACTTTCTCACTTTGTCACGCTCTCACTCTGTCACTCTGTCACTCTGTCACTCTGTCACTCTCTCTCACTCTCTCACTCTCTCACTCTCTCACTCTCTCACTCTCTCACTCTCTCACTCTCTCACTCTCTCACTCTCTCACTATCTCACTCTCTCACTCTCTCACTCTCTCACTCTCTCACTCTCTCACTCTCTCACTCTCTCACTCTCTCTCAATCTCTCACTCTCTCAATCTCTCAATCTCTCAATCTCTCAATCTCTCACTCTCTCACTCTCTCACTCTCTCGCTCTCACTCTCTCATTCTCTCACTCTCTCACTCACTCTCTCACGCTCTCTCACTCACTCATTCTCTCACTCTCTCACTATCTCACTCTCTCACTCTCTCACTCACTCACTCTCTCACTCTCTCACTCTCTCACTCTCTCACTCTGTCACTCTCTCGCTCTCACTCTCTCATTCTCTCACTCTCTCGCTCTCTCGCTCTCTCGCTCTCTCGCTCTCTCGCTCTCTCGCTCTCTCGCTCTCTCGCTCTCTCGCTCTCTCGCTCTCTCGCTCTCTCTCTCTCGCTCTCTCGCTCTCACTCTGTCACTCTCTCACTATGTCACTCTCTCACTATGTCACTCTCTCACTCTCTCTCACTCTCTCACCCTCTCTCTCACACTCACTCTCTCGCTCTTACTCTCTCTCTCTCATTTCTCTCTCTCTCTCACTCTCTTACTCTCTCACTCTCACACTCTCTCACTCACTCTCTCTATCTCACTCTCTGACTCTCTCAATATCTCACTCTCTCACTGTGATTACAAGTGAAAGACAACGTCGGCACTGTTGACATAATATTACGGACACATAACAAGGAAAAGACAACGTTGGCACTGTTGGCGTCATATTACGAACACATAACAAGGAAACGACAACGTTGGCACTGTTGGCGTAATAATACGAACACACAACAAGGGTAAAAACAACGTTGGCACTGTTGACATAGTATTATAAACACAAAACAAGGGGAAAGACAACGTGGACACTGCGGAATAACCTTTGTGCATAGATAGGTAAAAGGTGAAAGCGTAAGGTAGGCACTGTGTAAACTATATTGTGCAATGTAAAGGAGAGATCGCGTGTTACTGCATGGAAAAAAGTTACTGGTCATAGGAGTAGGTTATAGAGAGCAATGCTGAGCTAATGATCATGAATAATCTGGATGGACCACACCAGTAAGCTAATGGAAAACATTAGATAGGTGAACCTCTCGTTATACTGCGGGCGGGCGGGCGGGCGGGCGGGCGGGCGGGCGGGCGGGCGGGCAAGCGGGCGGGCGGGCGGGCGGACGGGCGGGCGGGCGGGCGGACGGGCGGGCGGACGGACGGGCGGACAGGCGGACGGACGGAAGGACAGAGACGGACAGACGGACATACAAACATAGAATCGTGTTGTTTTCTAACATAGAATTAGTCTAGTATTTTTCGTGACAGGCGAAATGAGAACAATAAGCATTGGTAGCGTTACGCTTTCTATTAGTTACCAGCTCGTTTTCCCTGCAGCATGGATGAGTGCGAAGCGCTGTGCAATCGTCTCGTCATCATGGTCGGCGGCCGGCTCCAGTGCATTGGCAGTCTGCAGCACTTGAAGAGCAAATTGGGCAAAGACTTCATGTTGAAGATACAGATGAGCCGTCATGAGGACGGCGAGTTCGATGAAGGCAAACTGCTGCAGCAGTACCTCAACGAAACATTCCCCGGGTGCGTGCTGGTGAGCACCCAACACGGCCAACTGCACTACAGCATACCGGAGACCAACGTCACCTGGCCCGTGTTGTTCAGCGCGCTGGAGGAAGTCAAGAACGATAGCGCGTACCAAATGGAAGACTATTCCATATGTCAGACGACATTTATTGATTTTGCTCGCGATACTTCGAATCGTCGTGAAAGTCGACCTTGATTCAGATGCAGTCGTAATTGTTATTATCAGTATAATAAAATTATTGTTTTTACTACTTGTTCTGATTTTGTGTTACCACCTGACTCCTCGGGAAGTTTCTTCGTGAGGCACTTCACGTTTTGTATAGTGCAAGTCGGCGACAAAAAGGTTTTTGTTATAATAGTTAGGTCGCCAGACAGGTATACCCTGCACCGGCTGATATAGTTTTTTTTCTCGCTGGATTCTACATCCTTAGGACCTCTACAGTGAACATCAAGCGGATATCAAGCGAATATCCTTGAGCAATTTGATATATCCAAGATGGCCGCCAAGATGGCCGCCGGCGCCAATAGAAAAATAACTTTCGAACCAGTGGGCTTAGAATCGCCTGTGATACCACTTTGTTAGGTAAACTTGTTATGGGCAATCCATTTTTTTGGGGTATTTTTGCAATTTGAGGTCAACATAACGGTTAAAGGTCATGTTCAAGGTCATGTCTCAGAGATAATGCAACAAAAAAACAGTAGTTTTGCATGTAATTATAATATTTATGTAATATTAGTGTTCAAGAATTAAATTTGCAATTGTGTTTAAACGAGGTCTGAATGTTATAGTTCAAATACGTGTTATATACACCATGCAACGGTCACGTAATATCTGATGATCATTTATCTGAACAAGTGTCAGAACGATTATTATTATCTTAGTGTGAGGGTACACACACACACGCACTCACACACACACACACACACACACACACACACACACACGCACGCACGCACGCACGCACACGAACACACACACACACACACACATTCCATTGAAATAACTAATTATTAACGTCTAGAAGTGACATGCACATGCATTCAAAATGTCCCTGTCAATGTAATTAGATGATCTATTTGTTGTTGCAACCATCCTCCCCTCTGCAATGGCAGAAAATGGTGCAACTGAGTCCATTTGCCTTGCAGCTACACCTCTTGTTTGCACATGGCGTTTCGCTGCTGCAGCCACATTTCAAGAGCTTGAGCAGCTCAACAGGAGTTGGGGGATTGTCTGAAGGGACGATAGTTGGGGAAAGAGCGGCGCTGCCCTCAGGATGGTACCACCCATGCTTCGTTGGGTCAAGGGCAGGAGGGTCTGTCTTGAAGTAATCCCGCCAGATGGCCACCGCGAGATGACCATGTAGGGCATTCTCTCTGAATACTGTCTCAGTTGGAGGAAGGAGCAGAGTATTTGAAATATGTTGATTATCTGCTCTCAGAACCTTCACACCAGCCCTCTCATAGGATATGCGTTGAACTTCGATGTACTCATCAGGCAAATCATGCTGGGGTAGAGATGGAGGGAATGGTTTCTTTCTAGCACTGTATGTGATTATCTCATGTTCCCCATCGAAGCAAATGGGATTGGACATCTCAGCCTTGCTGAAACGGTGCATCGTGAGAGACTAGCTCTACTGGACATTTGGAATGTGTTTCGTTGGTCGCCATGTCACGAGTGGACAACAACCAATTGGGGCTGCTCAGCCAATATCACAGTTGTCGACAATGACTTGAACATGTCCTTCCAATGTACGGGTTGCCGTCGGTCATTGCTAATCTGGACGTATTTTGACACTACCGAGGATTTCTTGAAGCGCAGCAATTTATCATACGAACAACAGAGAGATAGTCATGCATGTACTTGATCGTCTTCTTTTTATTTAAGTACACCCCGAGCACGGTTTGGAATGGGTAGGGTGTTTCTTGATGGCGCTGGTGATGATATTTCCAATTAGGAGAGAGGGAACAAACTGTTAACCAATGGACATTTTCCTTAGTAACTGCTGGAGGGTATCCGGTGCAGATACTTCTGCGATCTCTTTGGAGATGTTCGTATGGTATGTCCAATGCTTGTAATCCATCATCGAACATTCCTTCTTGATGTGGGTTGCCACCTCATCCAGCGCAGTCTCCAGATTGTCATCCTCATCGTCATCCTTGATCATTTTCAGAGTGGCAATAGTACTGTCACGGAAGACTACCGATCGGTAGCCACGTGCTGATAGCACAACCAGATCCTCCACAATTCTCTGTAGACTACAGCCAATCACTTGTATACTATACCCAATCTCCAGTAAAGACTACACCCAATCTTATGTTTAATACACCCAATCCCTTGTAAACTACATCCAATCCCAATAAATTACACCCAATCTTCTTTAGAATAAACGCAATCCCTTTCAGACTACACCAACTCCCAGTAAACTATGCCCATTCACTTGTAGATTATAACCAATCCCCTGTCAAACCTACACCAAATCATCTGTAAAATGCACCCAATACCTTGTAGACTGCATCCAGTCCCCAATAAACTACACCCAATACTGTGTATGGTACACCCAATCCCCTCGTAGACTACACCCAATCCCCAAATAACTACACCAAAGTATCTGTAAACTACAACCAATCCCTTGTAGACTACACTAAATCCCCAGTAGAATGCACCCAATCCTCTGTAGACTACACCCAATCCCTTGTAGAATACACCAAATCTCCAATAAATTTCACCAATTCTCTGTAGAATACACCCAATCCCCTGTAGACTACACCCAATCCTCAGTAGACTACACCCAATCCCTTGTAGACTGCACCCAATCCCCGAGTAAACTACACCCATTCATTTTTAGAATACACCCAATATCTTGTAAACTACACCCACTCCCATGTAAACTACACCCAATCCTCTATTCACTACACCCAATCCCTTGTAGACTACACCCAAACCTCTGTAGAATACACCCAATCCCTTGTAGGCTACTCCCAATCCCCAGTAAGCTACACCCAATTATCTGTAGAATTCACCCAATCCTCTGTAGAATACACCTTATCCCATGTAAACTACATCCAATCCCCAGTAAAATACAACTAATCCCCTGTAGACTACACCCAATCCTCAGTAAACTACTCAGTCCTCTGCAGACTACATCCAATCATGTGTAGACTACACCCAATTCCCAGTAAACTACACCCAATCCCTTATAGAATACATCCAATCCCATGTAGGCTACACCCGATCCCTTTAAGAAGATGTCCTTTGTGCTTGCAAAAACCAGATTTATATATCGTCTAGTTTCATGTTGCTCCTTTCTGTTTCAATTAAAATACATAATTATTCTCAATCATTCAAACGTCATTTGCCTACACATTAAAAATGTTAAAATAAAGGTTATTCTGGTTCTGTGACTTCTCTAAGCGCCTTTTTTCTTTTAACCAAATCCTGTCTGTCTTCCTGTCTGTTTTTAGCTTCCCCAGTATATTTTATGGTCATGACACAGTCATACTTCCTGTTTGGTTACGAAACATAGTAGAGCATATTTTAAATAATTATTTTTGTCAACAGTCACCTGCTTTGGCGTAAGTGCATTTGAGCAGTCAGATTGCCTAGTGTGACTATGTAAGCTGTTGACAGTGAAATGGTGCATATTTTGCTTACTTTACTAAGCGGATGGACATTTTGCAGTGATTTGGCTTGTTGCTGTATTACTGCCTTAATTCATGTGTAAATATTGACGTGTGTGATACATAGCGGCATTTTACGAGAGAATGAAATGTTATAATTTGACTCAATTCGACCAGCATGTCAGTGAGATGATGATAACAGCAGGCAAGAAGTATTAGGATTTTTCTGCGTCTGTTTTTTAATAATCCTACAAAACGAAAACGCTATCATGGTGGCTAATAGGAAAATTAACTGTGCACTGACCTCTTTGGTATGCTGTCTCTATTTACCTGAGTAGTTCCATAACGACATATCTAATGTTCATTTTGTCCAGCGAATTGTTCGTAATACCCACCTATATATATTCGCACTGAACGGGTCAGTATATCCCACCTGTTTTTGTAAGAATACCTGTCTTTTTTCAATTAGTTTCAACAAGAAAACAAATAAAAAAGTGTTGTCACATGCTACGCTGGTTCACAACATGTATCATGGCACTTAGTGAACTATGTATGTTACCATCGATTTTCGGCAGCAACAATTCCCATTGTACAAAGAGTAATTTATGCATCTTTGAACTGTGACCGAGGTAGCGTATGTGTTTGAGAATATTTTGTAAGTCGTTCCTCCCCAGACGCTTCGCATCCGTAGCATAAAGTATGTTTCATCTGGGACACTTCTGTGGTAACGTAGCAAGTTTAAATGTGTCCGAAATTCCAGGCATGTTAAGGGGATACTCCAGTCATTGAGAGATTAACAGTATTAACTTTCATGTTTATTATATATTGATTGTGCATAGTAATGATGCACACAGATCGTTAATAAACAATTAATTATAGTATAATTGTACCCAAAAAAGATAAACGTTACATCAGTGAATGTGCACTTTATTGCATTCGCTATTAATCGATATTAGAGAAGAAACTTACCCATCAATAGGTTCCCAGATATGGCATTCAATTATCAGTACGCTCAGTTACAATTGGTAACGTGACCTAGAAGACTCGTGAAATAATACAAAATATGTTCATAGGCATGTTTCCTTTCAGTTTCATCTTGTAACTTTACAACCACACGTCGATCACAACAATTGAGATGGTGTTCGACCGAACATGTTTGCCAATCAGTACAGTGAAATTTTCCTTTAGCAGAACTTGATATTGTACTACATAAGATCTAGCATTTTTTATTTGACAGTAAGAGCGATATTCGGAAATTCACCAGTTTTGAAACATTCGGTGCAAACATGAACTTCCCCGGACAGACTGGCAATGATACTACGTCCACGGTTTATCTTCTGGTATATACAAGAAACACGCGTTAAACATGTGTTGGAGAATTTGGAGCTTCGCTTTTCGATGGACAGTTGGGCATTCTTCTCGACCCCATGCCGGGCGCCATCTTATCATGTCACACTTGGGACATTGGTGGGGCCCAGAACGTTTTTGGAAACTGAATACAGCCAACTAGATATGGTGGTGAACTTTTCGCCGTGTGTTGCGGAAACGTACAAAAGAAGTATTAAAGCGAAAACAACTGTAATATCTGATCGTGCGTTGTTTCAACAATTTAGGTTTGTCGTGATACCATCTCGGTTGGGAGTCACGTGTGCCGATGACACAGAATTTCAAAAAATGCTGTGGGAGGAGAAACTGCTTGTTTGTAAGTTTGTGAAACATACCTGCGCACGCACCGCCTCTCTTCGTTCCTCTACACCTTCAATTTTGCTAATAAAAATCGACAAATGACATTGACTAGACGGGAGCTCCAAAGTTTGAAACATTATTTAAAATATACCGTGGCTCCATCAGATCATGGTCATAAAATAATGTAAACGATAATGTTCTTGTACTCGTGAAAATGTTCATCAAGATGGAAAAATACTATGCTAAAACAAGATTTCTTATTTCACATCTACTACATTTCAACTTAACAATTCCTGATGAAGGCCACCGATGTTGGTTGAAACGTCGAAGTGAGTTGAAATCTATTAGTTGTGAAATAAGAAATTATGGTATATATTTTAGGTTAGGGCAATGGTTGTTCAAGCGTTTCAGCGCCCTTTTAACGCAGAGAGTACCGTTCGTTGTACATCTAATGCTTGGCTCACTGTTGGCCCTGCTGCTGCTGCTGCTGCTGCTGCTATTGCCCAGCTGCCAGACGGCGAGGAAGCCCATCTTGGATCGGTTCAGTTTCTGCACACTCGTGCTGGGCCACGTATCATGGTTGTCGCCAGGACTGTCTCGCGCACGACGACAAGAGCTCCCGGACGAAGCCAGTCGACAGGTGCAGAAACAGGCGCATACGTTGCATGCAGACGTTCTGTGCCTACATAAACTTAAGGGCGATGGAATAGGGCATGCAGGTGATTCTCGTTTCCGGTCCGTTTTAGCGAGACTCAGCGAGACCGTATAAAAAATTATACACAACCGGTCTCCACCTCGTTGCCTGTAAGCGTATTCGAAGTCAAAATTACTGCAACGCAATTTGAAAAGAACTAGCTTACCCGAATAACAGTTAGCACCTTCTTGAGTGTTGTTGTTGGGTCCACACCTATGCAACATAAACGGAGGATTCCGTTGTGGCAGTTACGCCCGTGTGCGAATGAATACGTACAGCTCGTTTGAGTTGTTGGGGACAGGATCACGAATAAACATAGCAAAATAGCATAACGACGACATGGCAGCAGGCGAGAGTTGCTTGCTCTATTATATACACGAGAGAGACTGTAACCGTAACCGTTCTCACAGCGACATATATAATAATGTCAATTGTTATAGCGGTGGTAGCGCTCATTGTGCCTTTACATTATTGTATTCATCAAACACATATAAAACTTCATGCTATGGTAAAGCATCGGCAAAACAGAAACTCGTTGTTTCATTGGTCAACTGTGAGATTATCAAACAATTGCCTCCATGAGCAAATAATTACATAACACATAGTCGTAATAAAATTAACATTTTATACCTAACCGGATGCTCGTATTCATAAAACACCTTAAGCTACAATGCTTACAATTATGGCTTCCATTCCTGTCTTAAATACACCGCTGAAGAGTTATATCGGGCTATCAGAGACTGGGTAATCCATACTACGATGACACGCCTAAGGACTCCTTGCAAGCCAGTGATCGTTGCGCTGCGCTACACGGCTAGAGTACCCCTAACTGATCGACTCAGCAAACCGTGGAAGTGAGCGCAGTTGAACTAAAACTATATCAGTTTACTGGGTCAGCTACGCCAATACCTGCCCCAGTTTGAACACAGGTAGACGATTGGTGGGAATCCCAAGATGACCCATTCGCGTCATAAACACTGCATCTAACACGAGCAGAGGTTGGCTGAAATCACACAAAATTATCACATGACCGGACACCGACCATACTTATCGTGACCGATTTCGTTGGCCGATGTTAAAAGATGAGTTTTGCAAAGGAATGTGCCAGGGGTACTGTAGGCTGGTATTGACGTAATCAGCCGCAGCGGGCGAGGATGGGCAACACTGTCGCAGTTTGATGCACATAAACCGGAGACCTGGCACAGCGTGATGAGCATTACATTGCCACAAAGCTGCTATAGTCAATAGCTCTGTTATACTTTGAATTATACGTTGGTATTAATGCCGGGAGCACACATTGGCCGCCAACGTAGTGTTGTTTAATATAGCTCAGGTTTGAAACTGTTATCGTTACCGCATTGACACAATCCCTTAACATGGTGTAACGATTCGTTGAGTGAAAACGTGTCATTCGTCTGGTCTGCTACGATGTGTAACAACTGGCGACAGAACCAGCACGGCTGAAAAGCTCCATTTCAAATTTGACTAGGCGTGTGACTAGGGCGCACTGTTCCCGGCAAAGCGTTTTCGTACACTACATATGAAATGCTACTGTAAATCCCTGAAACGTTCGCTGCCAACCTACGAGTCGTCCACGTATTCGAAGTCAAACCCCTGTAAGAATTCGCCGACGATACGCTTCACTTCCTCCAGTTCTCGCGCCGGTCCATGTAGCTTCCACTCCCACGACGCCGACGACGAACCGCCGGACGAGATACCCTTCTCGATGCTCCACGTGTCCGGCAGCTCTGGAACAGCCTCCAGCCACGCGTGTCTGCGCGCCGTTCGACCGTGCACGTCCTTGTAGCGCGTGAACTGGTCGCCACGCAACGACACGCGCAACGTCAGCTTCGTGTCGTCGCCGGACTCCCGTCTGCTCAGCAGGCGCGTGAGCCGCGCCAGCGAGAGCTCGCGCGGCTCGAACTCGTGCCAGCGGCGAGACTCCGGCGGCTTCACGCAGATGGTTTCCAGCGAGCCGGCGACGTAGAGCACGTCGAACTGGGTCCCTTTCGGTGGTCGGCCGCCTATTGTATCGACGATGAACTCGTCATCGGCGGACAGGTGGAGGTTTATCGTCGGCATGTCGGCGCCGATCACGTCGGCGTACTTGACCGGGCCGTTGCGGATGCCGCGTAGCACCTCGGCGGGGATTGTCAAATAGCCGGCGCCACTGTCGTCGGGGTTGCGCACAAAATATAGATAGCCTCCCTCAGCCGCCTGACCGATGATGACCGTATCGCCGTCGCGGTGTTTGCCGAAGCGCACGACGTCGCCCAGTTTCAGTCCGTGGTCGCTGATGAACTTCTGGACTTCGTCATGCGTGGCTGGTTTCGTGCCGGTCGGGTGATCGATGTGCACGACGCCCGGGCAAGGCAGGCAGTCCCTGGCGCCGTTCACGATGTACAGCTTGCTCGGCGCGTCCCGTCCGGCCGCAAAGTCATCAGCCATCTAGGAGACAAGGAACGAATTTGTGAAGGCGGTGGGCAAAAGATCAAACTGACCTCTCAAGAAGCTTTTTTCTAAAGACGGCCATTGCGATCAAACAACTTGACGTAGTAAAATAACCACGTAGGTTAGTATTGAATGTAATAGAACGGCTGGAACTGGTACAATATTCGTGTGTGTGTGTGTGTGTGTGTGTGTGTGTGTGTGTGTGTGTGTGTGTGTGTGTGTGTGTGTCTGTGTGTCTGTGTGTCTGTGTGTCTGTGTGTGTGTGTGTGTGTGTGTGTGTGTGTGTGTGTGTGTGTGTGTCTGGGTGTCTGTGTGTCTGTGTGTCTGTGTGTCTGTGTGTCTGTGTGTCTGTGTGTCTGTGTGTCTGTGTGTCTGTGTGTCTGTGTGTCTGTGTGTCTGTGTGTCTGTGTGTCTGTGTGTCTGTGTGTGTGCTTGTGCACGCGAGTGCATGCGTGCGTTGTAAGTGTGTGCCTGTATAGGTGTGTATAATAATAATAATTGTAACACTTCTATTGCACATATATCCTTGACAATTCAAGCTCTGAGGCACAAGAAACAAAATCATTTGGCGTAATCATCAACAGGGACAGGCAAGAGTCGTCACTGGAGCACAGAACTTCATGGTGGGGAAGCGTGTGTGAGAGTGCGTGTGTTTGCGTGCGCGCGCGTATGTGAGCGTGCGTGCATTCTGGCAGTTTAGCAGGATTCTGAATGCACTGTTATATTCACACGAAGCACATATGACTACTTGCAATAGATTGCTTCCGGTTCCAACGACGGAAGTGACAGAAACACAGGAAGTGGCAGCTTGGTCCGAACAATTGGTGGGAGATGACCTCTCACAACAGACATGAGAGGTAGATCATGCTTAAAAACAAGTGGCAAAATTATATAAATTTTGCTATATAACAATAATTAAAACAATAACTATTTAAAAGGTGATGGTAGTAATTGGTATGTAAAGATCAATAACACAATGACACATGAAGATGCCGTGTAATCGCTATTCATTTGAGAAAGGCAACACTGCTGACATACCCATCACGTGAGCAGTTGCTTAGAAACACCTGCGCCAATAGCTAACCAAAAAATGGCTACCGAAAACATGCGTTCAGCATATTCTGGTTGAATTTCAAGATTAAATCTATAAAAAAAAATTGGGAAATTGTTGGTGACAAATGTGTGTTTGATCTAGGAGATGCCATGTAGCAACAGTAACGTCAGTCAAACATCACTCATTACAGTAGGCTTTATCAACATCGTAAGTCATCGTTGGCAAAGGCAAGGAGGTTACGCATGGAGGTGACTGTGATTGTGACTAAACAAACCGTGACGTGTGACATACGTCAACACAGCACACACTTAGGATCCGCGAGTCTAGTCAGAGCTATTACATAGGAGCTGGTGCACACCCTCACCCCCAATGGGACCAAATGCGTTCCATCTCGCACACAGATCTCGCTCAATCTCGTACGTCTCGTCGTTTAGTACGTTATAAAAAAATCAGTTTAATGCATTAGCTCTGGCTTATAATAATAATAATACAATACTTATATAGCGCCCGATCAATTAAAATTGCTCTCAGGCGCTTTACAAACATACATAAAAGTATTAGTATTCATTGTTCTATTCCGGTGTGCGTCTGTGATACAGATAGCTATCTGATTGGCAAACAATAAAGTGTATTACCACACACTGCTAATAGTATTAGCAGTCTGTGATAACTGACAACTGGCATTCAATAAACTGTATTGTTTGCCAAATAGACAACTATCCAGGAAGGATCATGGACTTCAGTCCGGCTGGAACAAAGGCGATATGCATAAAGATCAACGTCATCCATATCGTATATAATCACGACAGTTCGACGATGATCCAGTGTGGGAATATATGCACTTGAATGGAACAAGAAGAAGAAGACGTAAGGCCACTCGCCCTATGGAATCCAGGACAAAATCCACTCCGGAAAAAAATCCTCCGGACAAAATCCCTTCCAGCCAACATCTCCTTATCAACGTTTCAATTCTGACAACGTGTTGTGTAAAAACATTGAATCCCCTCAGACAAAACCCTAACCCCAACACCTACCCCTAATACACTTAAGTGAATTAAGGGGATTTTGTCTGAGGGGAATTTGTCCAGAGGGGATTCTATCCGGTTACCCCCCTACGGTATGCGTAATGTTATGTTAGCAAATAGCAAGTTAGTTCAGCATGCACTAGCAGCGTACACTAAACAGTTTCATAAAACATCGGTAACAATGGAATATTCAGATGTTACTTGTTGGCCAACTTCGGTAACTTAAATATTTCGTGAGTAAATTTTCTTACCACATGGTAAGAAAATTTATTTTTAAAATTTGCTAACAAATCCGATTGACGACTGTCTCGTAGACACCTGATGCTGTGTGACTAGCGCTCCCAAACAGGCAGGACAGCTTAGGTTCTGACCTCTCTGTGAGGCGCAGGGAGTGTACTCATTGTACCACATACTGCCAGGTGCAACTGGTGGCTGATGTCTGCGCCACTGGCACTATATTTGTTGATTTTTCCTCTAGGTCAAATCATTTGCTACAAACTATGATGAACGGAGGATTACGAGTCATAATCATCATTATAGTACGCTGACTTATCGGTGTCTCTCGGCAATCTTTAATATTAATAATAGCTATTATTTAGCCGACGACTGTGATAAATAACAAATCTGCAATCATCTACGATACAGCAGGGTATATGAGCATACAAAGCCAAGTACATTACCAGTTTCCTGGGTCCTAACAAAAACCCTGCGTAGTTCACTGTCAATATTACTTTAATCCTTTCAACAGAGCAAATCTTTAAAGTAACATTTCAACACTGTAACTCCGAGTGAATTGCTAAAATAACCAGATTTGTATAAAGGTGACAACTGTTGTTTTATCTCAGTTTCACATAATGGTATCCAGAAACGATACTGAAACTTTCTATTTCAGTTAGAAAATGTTGTCAAACGAGTGCGACACATTGCGTGGGACACTCAACTGTAGCCTGTTGTATTCTTCACCTCTGGTCAAGTGCCCTGTCTGCATGAGGACCACTGAACCGGTCAGGCGCGGTCAAGTACTTATAAAACAACTGACAACAACTGAACAGGTCAGGCTGGGTCAACAAGTACTTATAAACCAATTGACAACAACTGAACAGGTCAGGCTGGGTCAACAAGTACTTATAAAACAATTGACAAAATGACAACAACTGAACAGGTCAGGCTGGGTCAACAAGTACTTATAAAACAATTGACAACCACTGAACAGGTCAGGCTGGGTCAACAAGTACTTATAAAACAATTGACAACAACTGAACAGGTCAGGCTGGGTCAACAAGTACTTATAAAACAATTCAGTCACAACTGTTTCCAATGTTGTTGTCTCCTATCAGAGACCCATTTTAAGAAATTATACATGCTTATTTATTTATTTATCTTACTAGCTATTTTTATACGTAATTTATTATTATATATACTTTACCTATTTTATTGATGACTATATTTACTATCATTTTATTGTGTGTTGACAACTGTAGGCCCTATATGCTTCATAAATGTTTTTATTACTGTCATTTTATGTGTGACTGAAGAAAAATTACAATTTTTAATATGTTTTTAATATGTTTTTAAACGGACAATAAAGTTTGTTGAATCTTTGAACTGTGTGAAGGAAAATAAACAGCAACGCTTTGGCGTGATTACACGCCTAAACAAGAGTTATTACAAACTGACCTTTTGAAACTACAGTTAAACTTCCCCATCAATGGTTTACTCAAAATATGATCTCAATTGAAGTAGAGAGAGTATATAATAGTGAAGGCTGAAATCATGTCCACAATGCAATTAAACAACAAATTAACTAGCAGAATTTTATTTACAGGACCGTGCCTTGGAAACTGAAAACGTGCTTGTTCAATGGCCGGGTTATAGTTGTTTATATATGTAATGACATAAACCTTTATCATCTGGTGGGGTGCTACAAGGACTGCTGACCACTACACATTTCCTGTAATCAGTATAAAGTGTTTAGCTTTATGTACACGTGTACACTCATCGTTTGGAAGGGTAAAACCCATTTTGGACGAGTTGGAATAACACTGGATGGGTGTGTGGGGGGGGGGGGGGCAAATATAAGGAGTAAAAACGGTTTTCAAAAATCATATATATTGTCAATGTTGGCTTGATGTTGAGTGTCACACGTGTTTATAGTTTTGTTCAGGACATACCACAAGTACATATATCAACTGGTTTGTGCATATGTCATGTGACTTAACATACATGTGTACTACAGTGCTGTACAACATTTTGTACTGGCAAAAATGTGATTCTTCATAAAGCCAAAAGGCCTGATGAAATATACCACGCAAAATATCACCAATGTCAATAAGATATCGACTTATCTAAGCCAGTGTGTACATTTCACAGAATAAGTCACTGTATAAACAGTGGAGGTCCAGATGTCCTTGCAGTAATGTGGAGGTAGTTTCCAAATCAACCAGTCACAAGTACAAAACAGTACATGGAGCTAATGTTGTTGTGTGTAGGTGGCCAGGCAAGGAAGCCAAGGATACAGATGACTTGGAACCAGGGACATAAGACGCCAATGATGGCTTCGTCCGCCATTTCCCGTTCAGTGAAAGAGTACCCCATAGAAATAGCATTAAGCGGGTTGTCTGAAATTCAGCGAAAATTAAAAGGCGTCAAGTTTCAAGGTGGTCTGTGGGAAAATGAGGTTTCAGAAATTAAAAAAGTTTCCAGTGGAATTTGAATATGCTGCGAAATTGCTGATAACAAACTTATTCAAATTTGATAAGAAATGAGGAAACATTTCAACGGCCACCTATGGAAAGGTCAAATATAGTGTTACACCAAGTATATCACTTAGCAAAAAAAGCCAAGAATTAAGTTTTCACAAATGTGCAACACTTACCCTATACACATATACAGTGCTGGAGGTCATTTCAAAAAGAATTGGAATTGATCAATTCAATTCAGGAATTGGAGCGGGAACTGGAATTGATAGATTTTGAATAACATTTATTTAATTGGAATTGAAAGATTTGGAATTGAATCAGAATTGGAATTAATTTTTTTTGACTTGAATTGGAACTGAATGTTTTTGAACTTAATTGGAATTGAATAAAAAGGAATTGAACATCTAAAATTGTTGACATGCTGCGAAGGATCTTTTATACAGAGTTGGGAGTATTGCTGTGCAGGCAATGGTGTTTAAATGACAAAGAAAAGTTGAACAATGAAGCCACTGGTCAAACATTACCCAGCAATTAATCAGTGGGTGAAACTGATGAATGGGAAGTCAATTAGTCTTGTGCTTGTGTGAATGTGTGCTGGCTGGGGTGTCTTCCTGTTACATGTATAGCTACTTCCCGTTATAGCTACTTCCCGTTATAGCTACATTTTATTCCTGTTATAGCTACTCGTTAAGTTTAACAGGCAAACTAGTCCCATTATAGCTACAGTACAATAGCTATGTACTTTTCTATTTCTCCATTTTACAATGTAACAAGATAAGGGAGCATTAACTATTTCATCTCCATCCAGCTGATGTCCATGAGGGGTGGACTGCTTTTATGTAAGTGTGTCCCACTGAGGAATTTCCACAAAGTCCAGTGATAATTTTTAACGAGTACTTTGTGGAGACATGGCTTGGTGATGATTCAAAAATCACCATGGACACGTGGGAGGTCTACACAGAATCTGACAAATGAACAAACAACCATGTTGAGGGATGGAATTCCAAGTTTGCAAAAGTGGTGGAGAAACACCATCCCAACATCTTCCAGTTCCTGGTTGCTAAACATGATGCCACCATATAACAAGAACAATTGATGACATTCATTACTTTTTGATAAATGCAGTTCTGTACTCAGTACAATGTAGTTGTCTTTCGAAAAAAATGTTTTGCACAAGTGTTTTATGGTATATTTTCCATTTCAAATAACTGACAGTTACATCTATATACCATTCTTATGACTTTTAAAATGTGTTCTTCATCAATACATTTCATGAAGAAATCTTACAGTAATCTGAAACAGTTAATGCTCCCTCTTGCTGTCCCCTCCTGAATTGTATAAATAAATAAGTAGCTATAACGGGACTAGTTTGCCTGTCAAACTTAACGAGTTGCTATAACGGAAAACAACTGTAGCTATAACGGGAAGTAGCTATAACGGGAAGTAGCTATAATGGACCTAGACCCTGGCTAGGGACTGCTTCAAAGGACCACTGAAATTGCCCAGATAACAATCACAGTTTCCCAGTATCACAAGTTAAGCAAATAATTATTAGAACTACCCAGGTACCAGGTGTGAAGCCAGGATATCACAAAACAAAAATAAAAAATATATAATGATATTTTACCCAGCCAATGCTACCCAGTAGCCACTCACGCGGTTTATATATGTTCTTCCTAGCTACTCAATCAGTATGTAACACCTTGCCTGTATTGACGTTTGAACACTAGTTGATGCATTGCAATACTTTAATTGAGTTAATTGTATATCTGATTTCTGCATGATTCATTACCCTACGTATCAGTGAATCGATAGTCAAAACTATTTTAATTAGCTAATTTAGTGTTTCAACAAAATTATTGTTAAGTAGGTGATGCCGGAACGAGAGGAGACTCAGTAGAACTCAGACATTTCAATTATGCAGTGAATCCAGTGATGCCTGGCTTAAAATGAATTCTTCTTGTGTGTGTGTGTGTGTGTGTGTGTGTGTGTGTGTGTGTGTGTGTGTGTGTGTGTGTGTGTGTGTGTGTGTGTGTGTGTGTGTGTGTGTGTGTGTGTGTGTGTGTGTGTGTGGGTGCGTGCGTGTTATTGTGTAATGATTATATAAATACATCAGTACATAACATACTGTATCACCCCCGACCCCCCCGTATGTACATTACTTGTATAATTTTATGGTTAACTTCTGTTATGTGAATTGGAGTAGGTATTGGAATAGAATGATTATATGGAATTGAAAAAAAGTTAATTGAAAGAAATTGAATATGAATTGGAATTGAATTTTTTTATTGAATTGGAATTTAAAAATTAAAGAAATTGAATTAGAATTGAATAAAAGGAATTGCAATGAATTGGAATTGAAAGAATGAAATTTACCCCAGCCCTGCCACCCCCATTCGTTAACAGTATCAGGCACGTCTCACAGTCATTGTACTGAGGATTTGAATTTCAACCAACATTGTGGATATTGACAATTTGCTGGCTATATATGAAGTTATATTAATACAGACACCTCAAACTGTTGCCCTTGTTCTGTTTCATTAGTTGGGGGTAATTATGGACATCAATGGTGTGTTTGCTTAGCTTAAAAGACAATACATTAACGAATGTATATTAGATGTGTTTATTAAACCATCCTGCTGTAATTTAATTGATAAGTAATTTTAATGCAAATTCAGGTTAAAATAAATAAATTCACATTAATGCAGCTTATGAAATTCATGCTATTGTCTATGAACTGCAATACAATTACCTGATCAATCATTCAAACTATATAAAGGGTGTCCAAATAGTAATGCCAAAGTGAACAAATCATAACCCGAGTGAAACTAGGAAGGCCCAAAGCAAGACTGGGTATGAGTTTGACAGGCAGTTTGTTTTTTAGGGAGCGGGCTATGTATTGTGTGTAAAAATAGAACTTGAAACAGATTGTATGAATATAAAAAAGCCAGTGGCTTAGTGGTATCGCGATACTTCTATATTTTGGCATCGAACGCCCACTGTTCGATACCTTCGATACCTTCGATACTTCGACAGAGAGTCCATTTGACGATGTCGATGCGAAGGCGCAAGATCGTTGTCAATGACGTTGTTGTTTACGGGAGCTACCACTACAGTGTTTTGCTGCCTAACTTGACTTAGACGTGGTTGTTTAAAAAATAATATACCATCAAATGTGAATTGTCTTCTAAAACTTTATTATAGAGTTAGTCTGTATAATAACTGTTTTCTGTGCATGATCTTAGCCTAGGTCATACTTCGCTTAGCCTCGGTTATCCAAACGAAGGTTCATGTCTCCCTCACTTGGTGGCCATCTGTCTCTTACTTTACTTAACTTAAGGTTACGCGTACAAAAACACATCATAGTGTTTTTATAGAGTGTCTATTGCACGCACTAGTATTTATGAAACTAATTTAATAATAATATTAATAATATAAATAATTATTCGAGCGCAATGCGCAAGCTTTGTTTATCCGAGGTTCGTCTGGTGGCGCTGTTTTGCTGTTTCGTGGCGCTACCGTTTGCTGTATATGACTCCCTCAACCATGACGAACGACAACAAGTTCATCACTAATTTGGCACCAAAAGCACCCCAAAAATTGCGAGGAAAATATATCGAATTTGACGAAACAAGTCACTGTCCACTATTCAAGAAATATTAAAACGTGATGATCAACTTTCATCGAAGGACACATCAACGTCGTCGTGGACAACGTCGCAACGCCTCGAGAACGTGTTCTCTTGAAATATTCGACAATGAGCAAGCAGTGAACATCTAGTTACAGTCGAAGTGAATCGCCATCGGTTGCCGAATCTACTATTGCAGCCACAGCATCAAGAAGTGACATACACAATGTGACTGATTGACGATGACGATATGCTTACTGCATCTATTGATATTGGCACTGGCGAAACAGGGTCACCACTGGCAGAGGCAGAGGTAGAGGAAGAAACCGACCTGTTCTTGAAAACAGAACTTTGCAAAATCATTATGGGGCTTGTTATGTGTACTTGATAACGTGGCAATTTAAGTTTTATATTCAAAAATATTGCTGTGAACTGGGAAGTACAATTGTAATTTTAATCAATATTTTTTCTATTATTAATTACTGCTATTTTATTGTAATCGTCTATACAGTTTTGATGTTAAATCACAATTATCTTTACAATACAATTAATAAAAAAACAGTTATAACAGTGAATGTTCAGCTGTGCTGGCACTATTATAAGTGATAGACCTGTGTTTAACAATAACATATTATTTGTATGTTATGTTTCAGGTGTACTTGTTGATGGTAACTTTAGAGGACGCGTTGACTTGAAACTAAGCTTTTATATATAGTGAATTTGCTGGGGTGAACTACTGTTATTAATTTAAAACAATTCCGTGCAAGTAATTAATATATTTCTCACTAGGTATTTTATTGCAGTTGTCTTTATTGTTTTAATATTATATTACAATTACTTTTTAGTTTTACACCAGAAATTAATTATATTGAAACTCTTGTTTGTTTACTTAAATAAAATTGCATATTAATCATTGTTTGCATGACTAAAATTATCACATATTTATCTACAAGTGAAACATTTTGTGTGTTTCTGTGGCATTAATCTAAGTGGATAGTGTGTTTCTTTGGAAATCTCTACTGTACTGAATTAGATTTACAAGGTAAATTTTGAGTAACGAATAAAAATCTGGTATCGATTGATATCGAAGAATCCTGGTATCGAACCAGCAATATATTGATCGATATCGAAGAATTCTGGTATCGAGCCAGCACTACTTCTGTTGCATACTGTGCTTCTACTGGGAACTGTGTTCTATATGAATATTAGACGTACAATGTAAGTATCGAACAAAATTCAGGTATTGATCAGTATCGAACAAAACCTGGTATCGAACCAGCCCTAATTCTGAGCTTAATAAAGTAACTAAATTCAACTGGGCAGGCAGTAAATCTTCAATATGCATGTTGTAGTCATAAGAACGTGATATCAAAAACAGGGTGAAATGTACATGACCGTGTTCAATTTTGATGAATCTGACCTTCAGATCCAGAGATAAAGGTCATCAAACTTCGACCTGACCTGGATACCTGACAACCTTCCAGGAGTCATAACTCCACTTCTAGGTGACCTACAGATGTGATGTTGGTGTCATTATGAAGCTAATACAATTATCTACCTATTAATTTGGGTTGCGCGAACACGGAATGCGTGATGCGACACTATGTGGGTCGAGGGCTGCGGAGGGCATAGCTCCCAATCCCCTCGTAGACTAGCACCCAATCCCCTCGTAGACTACACCCAATCCCCAAATAACTACACCAAAGTATCTGTAAACTACAACCAATCCCTTGTAGACTACACTAAATCCCCAGTAGAATGCACCCAATCCTCTGTAGACTACACCCAATCCCTTGTAGAATACACCAAATCTCCAATAAATTTCACCAATTCTCTGTAGAATACACCCAATCCCCTGTAGACTACACCCAATCCTCAGTAGACTACACCCAATCCCTTGTAGACTGCACCCAATCCCCGAGTAAACTACACCCATTCATTTTTAGAATACACCCAATATCTTGTAAACTACACCCACTCCCATGTAAACTACACCCAATCCTCTATTCACTACACCCAATCCCTTGTAGACTACACCCAAACCTCTGTAGAATACACCCAATCCCTTGTAGGCTACTCCCAATCCCCAGTAAGCTACACCCAATTATCTGTAGAATTCACCCAATCCTCTGTAGAATACACCTTATCCCATGTAAACTACATCCAATCCCCAGTAAAATACAACTAATCCCCTGTAGACTACACCCAATCCTCAGTAAACTACTCAGTCCTCTGCAGACTACATCCAATCATGTGTAGACTACACCCAATTCCCAGTAAACTACACCCAATCCCTTATAGAATACATCCAATCCCATGTAGGCTACACCCGATCCCTTTAAGAAGATGTCCTTTGTGCTTGCAAAAACCAGATTTATATATCGTCTAGTTTCATGTTGCTCCTTTCTGTTTCAATTAAAATACATAATTATTCTCAATCATTCAAACGTCATTTGCCTACACATTAAAAATGTTAAAATAAAGGTTATTCTGGTTCTGTGACTTCTCTAAGCGCCTTTTTTCTTTTAACCAAATCCTGTCTGTCTTCCTGTCTGTTTTTAGCTTCCCCAGTATATTTTATGGTCATGACACAGTCATACTTCCTGTTTGGTTACGAAACATAGTAGAGCATATTTTAAATAATTATTTTTGTCAACAGTCACCTGCTTTGGCGTAAGTGCATTTGAGCAGTCAGATTGCCTAGTGTGACTATGTAAGCTGTTGACAGTGAAATGGTGCATATTTTGCTTACTTTACTAAGCGGATGGACATTTTGCAGTGATTTGGCTTGTTGCTGTATTACTGCCTTAATTCATGTGTAAATATTGACGTGTGTGATACATAGCGGCATTTTACGAGAGAATGAAATGTTATAATTTGACTCAATTCGACCAGCATGTCAGTGAGATGATGATAACAGCAGGCAAGAAGTATTAGGATTTTTCTGCGTCTGTTTTTTAATAATCCTACAAAACGAAAACGCTATCATGGTGGCTAATAGGAAAATTAACTGTGCACTGACCTCTTTGGTATGCTGTCTCTATTTACCTGAGTAGTTCCATAACGACATATCTAATGTTCATTTTGTCCAGCGAATTGTTCGTAATACCCACCTATATATATTCGCACTGAACGGGTCAGTATATCCCACCTGTTTTTGTAAGAATACCTGTCTTTTTTCAATTAGTTTCAACAAGAAAACAAATAAAAAAGTGTTGTCACATGCTACGCTGGTTCACAACATGTATCATGGCACTTAGTGAACTATGTATGTTACCATCGATTTTCGGCAGCAACAATTCCCATTGTACAAAGAGTAATTTATGCATCTTTGAACTGTGACCGAGGTAGCGTATGTGTTTGAGAATATTTTGTAAGTCGTTCCTCCCCAGACGCTTCGCATCCGTAGCATAAAGTATGTTTCATCTGGGACACTTCTGTGGTAACGTAGCAAGTTTAAATGTGTCCGAAATTCCAGGCATGTTAAGGGGATACTCCAGTCATTGAGAGATTAACAGTATTAACTTTCATGTTTATTATATATTGATTGTGCATAGTAATGATGCACACAGATCGTTAATAAACAATTAATTATAGTATAATTGTACCCAAAAAAGATAAACGTTACATCAGTGAATGTGCACTTTATTGCATTCGCTATTAATCGATATTAGAGAAGAAACTTACCCATCAATAGGTTCCCAGATATGGCATTCAATTATCAGTACGCTCAGTTACAATTGGTAACGTGACCTAGAAGACTCGTGAAATAATACAAAATATGTTCATAGGCATGTTTCCTTTCAGTTTCATCTTGTAACTTTACAACCACACGTCGATCACAACAATTGAGATGGTGTTCGACCGAACATGTTTGCCAATCAGTACAGTGAAATTTTCCTTTAGCAGAACTTGATATTGTACTACATAAGATCTAGCATTTTTTATTTGACAGTAAGAGCGATATTCGGAAATTCACCAGTTTTGAAACATTCGGTGCAAACATGAACTTCCCCGGACAGACTGGCAATGATACTACGTCCACGGTTTATCTTCTGGTATATACAAGAAACACGCGTTAAACATGTGTTGGAGAATTTGGAGCTTCGCTTTTCGATGGACAGTTGGGCATTCTTCTCGACCCCATGCCGGGCGCCATCTTATCATGTCACACTTGGGACATTGGTGGGGCCCAGAACGTTTTTGGAAACTGAATACAGCCAACTAGATATGGTGGTGAACTTTTCGCCGTGTGTTGCGGAAACGTACAAAAGAAGTATTAAAGCGAAAACAACTGTAATATCTGATCGTGCGTTGTTTCAACAATTTAGGTTTGTCGTGATACCATCTCGGTTGGGAGTCACGTGTGCCGATGACACAGAATTTCAAAAAATGCTGTGGGAGGAGAAACTGCTTGTTTGTAAGTTTGTGAAACATACCTGCGCACGCACCGCCTCTCTTCGTTCCTCTACACCTTCAATTTTGCTAATAAAAATCGACAAATGACATTGACTAGACGGGAGCTCCAAAGTTTGAAACATTATTTAAAATATACCGTGGCTCCATCAGATCATGGTCATAAAATAATGTAAACGATAATGTTCTTGTACTCGTGAAAATGTTCATCAAGATGGAAAAATACTATGCTAAAACAAGATTTCTTATTTCACATCTACTACATTTCAACTTAACAATTCCTGATGAAGGCCACCGATGTTGGTTGAAACGTCGAAGTGAGTTGAAATCTATTAGTTGTGAAATAAGAAATTATGGTATATATTTTAGGTTAGGGCAATGGTTGTTCAAGCGTTTCAGCGCCCTTTTAACGCAGAGAGTACCGTTCGTTGTACATCTAATGCTTGGCTCACTGTTGGCCCTGCTGCTGCTGCTGCTGCTGCTGCTATTGCCCAGCTGCCAGACGGCGAGGAAGCCCATCTTGGATCGGTTCAGTTTCTGCACACTCGTGCTGGGCCACGTATCATGGTTGTCGCCAGGACTGTCTCGCGCACGACGACAAGAGCTCCCGGACGAAGCCAGTCGACAGGTGCAGAAACAGGCGCATACGTTGCATGCAGACGTTCTGTGCCTACATAAACTTAAGGGCGATGGAATAGGGCATGCAGGTGATTCTCGTTTCCGGTCCGTTTTAGCGAGACTCAGCGAGACCGTATAAAAAATTATACACAACCGGTCTCCACCTCGTTGCCTGTAAGCGTATTCGAAGTCAAAATTACTGCAACGCAATTTGAAAAGAACTAGCTTACCCGAATAACAGTTAGCACCTTCTTGAGTGTTGTTGTTGGGTCCACACCTATGCAACATAAACGGAGGATTCCGTTGTGGCAGTTACGCCCGTGTGCGAATGAATACGTACAGCTCGTTTGAGTTGTTGGGGACAGGATCACGAATAAACATAGCAAAATAGCATAACGACGACATGGCAGCAGGCGAGAGTTGCTTGCTCTATTGTATACACGAGAGAGACTGTAACCGTAACCGTTCTCACAGCGACATATATAATAATGTCAATTGTTATAGCGGTGGTAGCGCTCATTGTGCCTTTACATTATTGTATTCATCAAACACATATAAAACTTCATGCTATGGTAAAGCATCGGCAAAACAGAAACTCGTTGTTTCATTGGTCAACTGTGAGATTATCAAACAATTGCCTCCATGAGCAAATAATTACATAACACATAGTCGTAATAAAATTAACATTTTATACCTAACCGGATGCTCGTATTCATAAAACACCTTAAGCTACAATGCTTACAATTATGGCTTCCATTCCTGTCTTAAATACACCGCTGAAGAGTTATATCGGGCTATCAGAGACTGGGTAATCCATACTACGATGACACGCCTAAGGACTCCTTGCAAGCCAGTGATCGTTGCGCTGCGCTACACGGCTAGAGTACCCCTAACTGATCGACTCAGCAAACCGTGGAAGTGAGCGCAGTTGAACTAAAACTATATCAGTTTACTGGGTCAGCTACGCCAATACCTGCCCCAGTTTGAACACAGGTAGACGATTGGTGGGAATCCCAAGATGACCCATTCGCGTCATAAACACTGCATCTAACACGAGCAGAGGTTGGCTGAAATCACACAAAATTATCACATGACCGGACACCGACCATACTTATCGTGACCGATTTCGTTGGCCGATGTTAAAAGATGAGTTTTGCAAAGGAATGTGCCAGGGGTACTGTAGGCTGGTACTGACGTAATCAGCCGCAGCGGGCGAGGATGGGCAACACTGTCGCAGTTTGATGCACATAAACCGGAGACCTGGCACAGCGTGATGAGCATTACATTGCCACAAAGCTGCTATAGTCAATAGCTCTGTTATACTTTGAATTATACGTTGGTATTAATGCCGGGAGCACACATTGGCCGCCAACGTAGTGTTGTTTAATATAGCTCAGGTTTGAAACTGTTATCGTTACCGCATTGACACAATCCCTTAACATGGTGTAACGATTCGTTGAGTGAAAACGTGTCATTCGTCTGGTCTGCTACGATGTGTAACAACTGGCGACAGAACCAGCACGGCTGAAAAGCTCCATTTCAAATTTGACTAGGCGTGTGACTAGGGCGCACTGTTCCCGGCAAAGCGTTTTCGTACACTACATATGAAATGCTACTGTAAATCCCTGAAACGTTCGCTGCCAACCTACGAGTCGTCCACGTATTCGAAGTCAAACCCCTGTAAGAATTCGCCGACGATACGCTTCACTTCCTCCAGTTCTCGCGCCGGTCCATGTAGCTTCCACTCCCACGACGCCGACGACGAACCGCCGGACGAGATACCCTTCTCGATGCTCCACGTGTCCGGCAGCTCTGGAACAGCCTCCAGCCACGCGTGTCTGCGCGCCGTTCGACCGTGCACGTCCTTGTAGCGCGTGAACTGGTCGCCACGCAACGACACGCGCAACGTCAGCTTCGTGTCGTCGCCGGACTCCCGTCTGCTCAGCAGGCGCGTGAGCCGCGCCAGCGAGAGCTCGCGCGGCTCGAACTCGTGCCAGCGGCGAGACTCCGGCGGCTTCACGCAGATGGTTTCCAGCGAGCCGGCGACGTAGAGCACGTCGAACTGGGTCCCTTTCGGTGGTCGGCCGCCTATTGTATCGACGATGAACTCGTCATCGGCGGACAGGTGGAGGTTTATCGTCGGCATGTCGGCGCCGATCACGTCGGCGTACTTGACCGGGCCGTTGCGGATGCCGCGTAGCACCTCGGCGGGGATTGTCAAATAGCCGGCGCCACTGTCGTCGGGGTTGCGCACAAAATATAGATAGCCTCCCTCAGCCGCCTGACCGATGATGACCGTATCGCCGTCGCGGTGTTTGCCGAAGCGCACGACGTCGCCCAGTTTCAGTCCGTGGTCGCTGATGAACTTCTGGACTTCGTCATGCGTGGCTGGTTTCGTGCCGGTCGGGTGATCGATGTGCACGACGCCCGGGCAAGGCAGGCAGTCCCTGGCGCCGTTCACGATGTACAGCTTGCTCGGCGCGTCCCGTCCGGCCGCAAAGTCATCAGCCATCTAGGAGACAAGGAACGAATTTGTGAAGGCGGTGGGCAAAAGATCAAACTGACCTCTCAAGAAGCTTTTTTCTAAAGACGGCCATTGCGATCAAACAACTTGACGTAGTAAAATAACCACGTAGGTTAGTATTGAATGTAATAGAACGGCTGGAACTGGTACAATATTCGTGTGTGTGTGTGTGTGTGTGTGTGTGTGTGTGTGTGTGTCTGTGTGTGTGTGTGTGTGTGTGTGTGTGTGTGTGTGTGTGTGTGTGTGTGTGTGTGTGTGTCTGGGTGTCTGTGTGTCTGTGTGTCTGTGTGTCTGTGTGTCTGTGTGTCTGTGTGTCTGTGTGTCTGTGTGTCTGTGTGTCTGTGTGTCTGTGTGTCTGTGTGTGTGCTTGTGCACGCGAGTGCATGCGTGCGTTGTAAGTGTGTGCCTGTATAGGTGTGTATAATAATAATAATTGTAACACTTCTATTGCACATATATCCTTGACAATTCAAGCTCTGAGGCACAAGAAACAAAATCATTTGGCGTAATCATCAACAGGGACAGGCAAGAGTCGTCACTGGAGCACAGAACTTCATGGTGGGGAAGCGTGTGTGAGAGTGCGTGTGTTTGCGTGCGCGCGCGTATGTGAGCGTGCGTGCATTCTGGCAGTTTAGCAGGATTCTGAATGCACTGTTATATTCACACGAAGCACATATGACTACTTGCAATAGATTGCTTCCGGTTCCAACGACGGAAGTGACAGAAACACAGGAAGTGGCAGCTTGGTCCGAACAATTGGTGGGAGATGACCTCTCACAACAGACATGAGAGGTAGATCATGCTTAAAAACAAGTGGCAAAATTATATAAATTTTGCTATATAACAATAATTAAAACAATAACTATTTAAAAGGTGATGGTAGTAATTGGTATGTAAAGATCAATAACACAATGACACATGAAGATGCCGTGTAATCGCTATTCATTTGAGAAAGGCAACACTGCTGACATACCCATCACGTGAGCAGTTGCTTAGAAACACCTGCGCCAATAGCTAACCAAAAAATGGCTACCGAAAACATGCGTTCAGCATATTCTGGTTGAATTTCAAGATTAAATCTATAAAAAAAAATTGGGAAATTGTTGGTGACAAATGTGTGTTTGATCTAGGAGATGCCATGTAGCAACAGTAACGTCAGTCAAACATCACTCATTACAGTAGGCTTTATCAACATCGTAAGTCATCGTTGGCAAAGGCAAGGAGGTTACGCATGGAGGTGACTGTGATTGTGACTAAACAAACCGTGACGTGTGACATACGTCAACACAGCACACACTTAGGATCCGCGAGTCTAGTCAGAGCTATTACATAGGAGCTGGTGCACACCCTCACCCCCAATGGGACCAAATGCGTTCCATCTCGCACACAGATCTCGCTCAATCTCGTACGTCTCGTCGTTTAGTACGTTATAAAAAAATCAGTTTAATGCATTAGCTCTGGCTTATAATAATAATAATACAATACTTATATAGCGCCCGATCAATTAAAATTGCTCTCAGGCGCTTTACAAACATACATAAAAGTATTAGTATTCATTGTTCTATTCCGGTGTGCGTCTGTGATACAGATAGCTATCTGATTGGCAAACAATAAAGTGTATTACCACACACTGCTAATAGTATTAGCAGTCTGTGATAACTGACAACTGGCATTCAATAAACTGTATTGTTTGCCAAATAGACAACTATCCAGGAAGGATCATGGACTTCAGTCCGGCTGGAACAAAGGCGATATGCATAAAGATCAACGTCATCCATATCGTATATAATCACGACAGTTCGACGATGATCCAGTGTGGGAATATATGCACTTGAATGGAACAAGAAGAAGAAGACGTAAGGCCACTCGCCCTATGGAATCCAGGACAAAATCCACTCCGGAAAAAAATCCTCCGGACAAAATCCCTTCCAGCCAACATCTCCTTATCAACGTTTCAATTCTGACAACGTGTTGTGTAAAAACATTGAATCCCCTCAGACAAAACCCTAACCCCAACACCTACCCCTAATACACTTAAGTGAATTAAGGGGATTTTGTCTGAGGGGAATTTGTCCAGAGGGGATTCTATCCGGTTACCCCCCTACGGTATGCGTAATGTTATGTTAGCAAATAGCAAGTTAGTTCAGCATGCACTAGCAGCGTACACTAAACAGTTTCATAAAACATCGGTAACAATGGAATATTCAGATGTTACTTGTTGGCCAACTTCGGTAACTTAAATATTTCGTGAGTAAATTTTCTTACCACATGGTAAGAAAATTTATTTTTAAAATTTGCTAACAAATCCGATTGACGACTGTCTCGTAGACACCTGATGCTGTGTGACTAGCGCTCCCAAACAGGCAGGACAGCTTAGGTTCTGACCTCTCTGTGAGGCGCAGGGAGTGTACTCATTGTACCACATACTGCCAGGTGCAACTGGTGGCTGATGTCTGCGCCACTGGCACTATATTTGTTGATTTTTCCTCTAGGTCAAATCATTTGCTACAAACTATGATGAACGGAGGATTACGAGTCATAATCATCATTATAGTACGCTGACTTATCGGTGTCTCTCGGCAATCTTTAATATTAATAATAGCTATTATTTAGCCGACGACTGTGATAAATAACAAATCTGCAATCATCTACGATACAGCAGGGTATATGAGCATACAAAGCCAAGTACATTACCAGTTTCCTGGGTCCTAACAAAAACCCTGCGTAGTTCACTGTCAATATTACTTTAATCCTTTCAACAGAGCAAATCTTTAAAGTAACATTTCAACACTGTAACTCCGAGTGAATTGCTAAAATAACCAGATTTGTATAAAGGTGACAACTGTTGTTTTATCTCAGTTTCACATAATGGTATCCAGAAACGATACTGAAACTTTCTATTTCAGTTAGAAAATGTTGTCAAACGAGTGCGACACATTGCGTGGGACACTCAACTGTAGCCTGTTGTATTCTTCACCTCTGGTCAAGTGCCCTGTCTGCATGAGGACCACTGAACCGGTCAGGCGCGGTCAAGTACTTATAAAACAACTGACAACAACTGAACAGGTCAGGCTGGGTCAACAAGTACTTATAAACCAATTGACAACAACTGAACAGGTCAGGCTGGGTCAACAAGTACTTATAAAACAATTGACAAAATGACAACAACTGAACAGGTCAGGCTGGGTCAACAAGTACTTATAAAACAATTGACAACCACTGAACAGGTCAGGCTGGGTCAACAAGTACTTATAAAACAATTGACAACAACTGAACAGGTCAGGCTGGGTCAACAAGTACTTATAAAACAATTCAGTCACAACTGTTTCCAATGTTGTTGTCTCCTATCAGAGACCCATTTTAAGAAATTATACATGCTTATTTATTTATTTATCTTACTAGCTATTTTTATACGTAATTTATTATTATATATACTTTACCTATTTTATTGATGACTATATTTACTATCATTTTATTGTGTGTTGACAACTGTAGGCCCTATATGCTTCATAAATGTTTTTATTACTGTCATTTTATGTGTGACTGAAGAAAAATTTCAATTTTTAATATGTTTTTAATATGTTTTTAAACGGACAATAAAGTTTGTTGAATCTTTGAACTGTGTGAAGGAAAATAAACAGCAACGCTTTGGCGTGATTACACGCCTAAACAAGAGTTATTACAAACTGACCTTTTGAAACTACAGTTAAACTTCCCCATCAATGGTTTACTCAAAATATGATCTCAATTGAAGTAGAGAGAGTATATAATAGTGAAGGCTGAAATCATGTCCACAATGCAATTAAACAACAAATTAACTAGCAGAATTTTATTTACAGGACCGTGCCTTGGAAACTGAAAACGTGCTTGTTCAATGGCCGGGTTATAGTTGTTTATATATGTAATGACATAAACCTTTATCATCTGGTGGGGTGCTACAAGGACTGCTGACCACTACACATTTCCTGTAATCAGTATAAAGTGTTTAGCTTTATGTACACGTGTACACTCATCGTTTGGAAGGGTAAAACCCATTTTGGACGAGTTGGAATAACACCGGATGGGTGTGTGGGGGGGGGGGCAAATATAAGGAGTAAAAACGGTTTTCAAAAATCATATATATTGTCAATGTTGGCTTGATGTTGAGTGTCACACGTGTTTATAGTTTTGTTCAGGACATACCACAAGTACATATATCAACTGGTTTGTGCATATGTCATGTGACTTAACATACATGTGTACTACAGTGCTGTACAACATTTTGTACTGGCAAAAATGTGATTCTTCATAAAGCCAAAAGGCCTGATGAAATATACCACGCAAAATATCACCAATGTCAATAAGATATCGACTTATCTAAGCCAGTGTGTACATTTCACAGAATAAGTCACTGTATAAACAGTGGAGGTCCAGATGTCCTTGCAGTAATGTGGAGGTAGTTTCCAAATCAACCAGTCACAAGTACAAAACAGTACATGGAGCTAATGTTGTTGTGTGTAGGTGGCCAGGCAAGGAAGCCAAGGATACAGATGACTTGGAACCAGGGACATAAGACGCCAATGATGGCTTCGTCCGCCATTTCCCGTTCAGTGAAAGAGTACCCCATAGAAATAGCATTAAGCGGGTTGTCTGAAATTCAGCGAAAATTAAAAGGCGTCAAGTTTCAAGGTGGTCTGTGGGAAAATGAGGTTTCAGAAATTAAAAAAGTTTCCAGTGGAATTTGAATATGCTGCGAAATTGCTGATAACAAACTTATTCAAATTTGATAAGAAATGAGGAAACATTTCAACGGCCACCTATGGAAAGGTCAAATATAGTGTTACACCAAGTATATCACTTAGCAAAAAAAGCCAAGAATTAAGTTTTCACAAATGTGCAACACTTACCCTATACACATATACAGTGCTGGAGGTCATTTCAAAAAGAATTGGAATTGATCAATTCAATTCAGGAATTGGAGCGGGAACTGGAATTGATAGATTTTGAATAACATTTATTTAATTGGAATTGAAAGATTTGGAATTGAATCAGAATTGGAATTAATTTTTTTTGACTTGAATTGGAACTGAATGTTTTTGAACTTAATTGGAATTGAATAAAAAGGAATTGAACATCTAAAATTGTTGACATGCTGCGAAGGATCTTTTATACAGAGTTGGGAGTATTGCTGTGCAGGCAATGGTGTTTAAATGACAAAGAAAAGTTGAACAATGAAGCCACTGGTCAAACATTACCCAGCAATTAATCAGTGGGTGAAACTGATGAATGGGAAGTCAATTAGTCTTGTGCTTGTGTGAATGTGTGCTGGCTGGGGTGTCTTCCTGTTACATGTATAGCTACTTCCCGTTATAGCTACTTCCCGTTATAGCTACATTTTATTCCTGTTATAGCTACTCGTTAAGTTTAACAGGCAAACTAGTCCCATTATAGCTACAGTACAATAGCTATGTACTTTTCTATTTCTCCATTTTACAATGTAACAAGATAAGGGAGCATTAACTATTTCATCTCCATCCAGCTGATGTCCATGAGGGGTGGACTGCTTTTATGTAAGTGTGTCCCACTGAGGAATTTCCACAAAGTCCAGTGATAATTTTTAACGAGTACTTTGTGGAGACATGGCTTGGTGATGATTCAAAAATCACCATGGACACGTGGGAGGTCTACACAGAATCTGACAAATGAACAAACAACCATGTTGAGGGATGGAATTCCAAGTTTGCAAAAGTGGTGGAGAAACACCATCCCAACATCTTCCAGTTCCTGGTTGCTAAACATGATGCCACCATATAACAAGAACAATTGATGACATTCATTACTTTTTGATAAATGCAGTTCTGTACTCAGTACAATGTAGTTGTCTTTCGAAAAAAATGTTTTGCACAAGTGTTTTATGGTATATTTTCCATTTCAAATAACTGACAGTTACATCTATATACCATTCTTATGACTTTTAAAATGTGTTCTTCATCAATACATTTCATGAAGAAATCTTACAGTAATCTGAAACAGTTAATGCTCCCTCTTGCTGTCCCCTCCTGAATTGTATAAATAAATAAGTAGCTATAACGGGACTAGTTTGCCTGTCAAACTTAACGAGTTGCTATAACGGAAAACAACTGTAGCTATAACGGGAAGTAGCTATAACGGGAAGTAGCTATAATGGACCTAGACCCTGGCTAGGGACTGCTTCAAAGGACCACTGAAATTGCCCAGATAACAATCACAGTTTCCCAGTATCACAAGTTAAGCAAATAATTATTAGAACTACCCAGGTACCAGGTGTGAAGCCAGGATATCACAAAACAAAAATAAAAAATATATAATGATATTTTACCCAGCCAATGCTACCCAGTAGCCACTCACGCGGTTTATATATGTTCTTCCTAGCTACTCAATCAGTATGTAACACCTTGCCTGTATTGACGTTTGAACACTAGTTGATGCATTGCAATACTTTAATTGAGTTAATTGTATATCTGATTTCTGCATGATTCATTACCCTACGTATCAGTGAATCGATAGTCAAAACTATTTTAATTAGCTAATTTAGTGTTTCAACAAAATTATTGTTAAGTAGGTGATGCCGGAACGAGAGGAGACTCAGTAGAACTCAGACATTTCAATTATGCAGTGAATCCAGTGATGCCTGGCTTAAAATGAATTCTTCTTGTGTGTGTGTGTGTGTGTGTGTGTGTGTGTGTGTGTGTGTGTGTGTGTGTGTGTGTGTGTGTGTGTGTGTGTGTGTGTGTGTGTGTGTGTGTGTGTGTGTGTGTGTGTGTGTGTGTGGGTGCGTGCGTGTTATTGTGTAATGATTATATAAATACATCAGTACATAACATACTGTATCACCCCCGACCCCCCCGTATGTACATTACTTGTATAATTTTATGGTTAACTTCTGTTATGTGAATTGGAGTAGGTATTGGAATAGAATGATTATATGGAATTGAAAAAAAGTTAATTGAAAGAAATTGAATATGAATTGGAATTGAATTTTTTTATTGAATTGGAATTTAAAAATTAAAGAAATTGAATTAGAATTGAATAAAAGGAATTGCAATGAATTGGAATTGAAAGAATGAAATTTACCCCAGCCCTGCCACCCCCATTCGTTAACAGTATCAGGCACGTCTCACAGTCATTGTACTGAGGATTTGAATTTCAACCAACATTGTGGATATTGACAATTTGCTGGCTATATATGAAGTTATATTAATACAGACACCTCAAACTGTTGCCCTTGTTCTGTTTCATTAGTTGGGGGTAATTATGGACATCAATGGTGTGTTTGCTTAGCTTAAAAGACAATACATTAACGAATGTATATTAGATGTGTTTATTAAACCATCCTGCTGTAATTTAATTGATAAGTAATTTTAATGCAAATTCAGGTTAAAATAAATAAATTCACATTAATGCAGCTTATGAAATTCATGCTATTGTCTATGAACTGCAATACAATTACCTGATCAATCATTCAAACTATATAAAGGGTGTCCAAATAGTAATGCCAAAGTGAACAAATCATAACCCGAGTGAAACTAGGAAGGCCCAAAGCAAGACTGGGTATGAGTTTGACAGGCAGTTTGTTTTTTAGGGAGCGGGCTATGTATTGTGTGTAAAAATAGAACTTGAAACAGATTGTATGAATATAAAAAAGCCAGTGGCTTAGTGGTATCGCGATACTTCTATATTTTGGCATCGAACGCCCACTGTTCGATACCTTCGATACCTTCGATACTTCGACAGAGAGTCCATTTGACGATGTCGATGCGAAGGCGCAAGATCGTTGTCAATGACGTTGTTGTTTACGGGAGCTACCACTACAGTGTTTTGCTGCCTAACTTGACTTAGACGTGGTTGTTTAAAAAATAATATACCATCAAATGTGAATTGTCTTCTAAAACTTTATTATAGAGTTAGTCTGTATAATAACTGTTTTCTGTGCATGATCTTAGCCTAGGTCATACTTCGCTTAGCCTCGGTTATCCAAACGAAGGTTCATGTCTCCCTCACTTGGTGGCCATCTGTCTCTTACTTTACTTAACTTAAGGTTACGCGTACAAAAACACATCATAGTGTTTTTATAGAGTGTCTATTGCACGCACTAGTATTTATGAAACTAATTTAATAATAATATTAATAATATAAATAATTATTCGAGCGCAATGCGCAAGCTTTGTTTATCCGAGGTTCGTCTGGTGGCGCTGTTTTGCTGTTTCGTGGCGCTACCGTTTGCTGTATATGACTCCCTCAACCATGACGAACGACAACAAGTTCATCACTAATTTGGCACCAAAAGCACCCCAAAAATTGCGAGGAAAATATATCGAATTTGACGAAACAAGTCACTGTCCACTATTCAAGAAATATTAAAACGTGATGATCAACTTTCATCGAAGGACACATCAACGTCGTCGTGGACAACGTCGCAACGCCTCGAGAACGTGTTCTCTTGAAATATTCGACAATGAGCAAGCAGTGAACATCTAGTTACAGTCGAAGTGAATCGCCATCGGTTGCCGAATCTACTATTGCAGCCACAGCATCAAGAAGTGACATACACAATGTGACTGATTGACGATGACGATATGCTTACTGCATCTATTGATATTGGCACTGGCGAAACAGGGTCACCACTGGCAGAGGCAGAGGTAGAGGAAGAAACCGACCTGTTCTTGAAAACAGAACTTTGCAAAATCATTATGGGGCTTGTTATGTGTACTTGATAACGTGGCAATTTAAGTTTTATATTCAAAAATATTGCTGTGAACTGGGAAGTACAATTGTAATTTTAATCAATATTTTTTCTATTATTAATTACTGCTATTTTATTGTAATCGTCTATACAGTTTTGATGTTAAATCACAATTATCTTTACAATACAATTAATAAAAAAACAGTTATAACAGTGAATGTTCAGCTGTGCTGGCACTATTATAAGTGATAGACCTGTGTTTAACAATAACATATTATTTGTATGTTATGTTTCAGGTGTACTTGTTGATGGTAACTTTAGAGGACGCGTTGACTTGAAACTAAGCTTTTATATATAGTGAATTTGCTGGGGTGAACTACTGTTATTAATTTAAAACAATTCCGTGCAAGTAATTAATATATTTCTCACTAGGTATTTTATTGCAGTTGTCTTTATTGTTTTAATATTATATTACAATTACTTTTTAGTTTTACACCAGAAATTAATTATATTGAAACTCTTGTTTGTTTACTTAAATAAAATTGCATATTAATCATTGTTTGCATGACTAAAATTATCACATATTTATCTACAAGTGAAACATTTTGTGTGTTTCTGTGGCATTAATCTAAGTGGATAGTGTGTTTCTTTGGAAATCTCTACTGTACTGAATTAGATTTACAAGGTAAATTTTGAGTAACGAATAAAAATCTGGTATCGATTGATATCGAAGAATCCTGGTATCGAACCAGCAATATATTGATCGATATCGAAGAATTCTGGTATCGAGCCAGCACTACTTCTGTTGCATACTGTGCTTCTACTGGGAACTGTGTTCTATATGAATATTAGATGTACAATGTAAGTATCGAACAAAATTCAGGTATTGATCAGTATCGAACAAAACCTGGTATCGAACCAGCCCTAATTCTGAGCTTAATAAAGTAACTAAATTCAACTGGGCAGGCAGTAAATCTTCAATATGCATGTTGTAGTCATAAGAACGTGATATCAAAAACAGGGTGAAATGTACATGACCGTGTTCAATTTTTATGAATCTGACCTTCAGATCCAGAGATAAAGGTCATCAAACTTCGACCTGACCTGGATACCTGACAACCTTCCAGGTGTCATAACTCCACTTCTAGGTGACCTACAGATGTGATGTTTGTGTCATTATGAAGCTAATACAATTATCTACCTATTAATTTGGGTTGCGCGAACACGGAATGCGTGATGCGACACTATGTGGGTCGAGGGCTGCGGAGGGCATAGCTTTATGCAGAGACCCGTCCACCCATCATTTGGACGGATAAAAACCATTGTGGATGGGTAGAAATATGGGTGGTGGACGGGCCGGGCCCCGAGGGGGTAAACAAATGAAGAGCAAAAAAGGTCTTCCAAAACCACAGATATTGTCAGTTATCCCTTAGAAGTGAGTATAAATGGTGTCAAAATGTGTGTTTGTAGTCCATTTCAGGTCATCAGACACATTTTAAAGTTTGTAAACTGGCTTAAATGTTATCATCCATGTGTCCACCAAAACATGTGTGACTGGCAATAATTTTGTCCTGGGTAAAGCCCTGGTGCAGGGGCATGAACACCTAGAACTATTTTGAAAATTACCTTCAAACTGGTGCATTCTGAAGGGTTTATTAACTTATGCCCTGTGAAATGGAGAGGAAACAAATACATAACTACAAGATAGCAACATGTACACATGTCTATGGCAAGAAATACCTAAGGCTAAGAGGTGGCAATTCTGGCAAATTTTGAACAAGGTGGCTGAGAAAAACAGTCTGTCAACAGCTTCCACAGTCAAACTAGTAAATCTGAGTGCTTCAATGCACTTACATCACAGAGGTGAATGTTGAAAAAAATCCTTTCAAAAAATATACTGTACTGTGGTTCCTATAACCAAACAGGAAGTATGTGTCTTACACCATTAAACAGGCACGTGTGATTTGTTTATGTCGATTAACCTATTGACATTACCCACAATGCATTGTGCCTGCGGAACTCCGAACTCGCTTATTAATTTAAGACTTACTTTTTACACAAATGCTGTGTGGTTTTCTTTGCATAACATTAACCACCTATGACACATAGTTCTGCTCAGATATCGTCAGAAAGATATAAGATGCACCCGTATAAAAGAAACCTGTGATTAGAGCAAGAATGGTCTCAGTCGGCATGCTCTAGATGCTGGCCACGAGCCTAGGAGTAGGAGGCGTAACTCACGACACCAGTACGTAGGCAGTTAGATTGTCTTGATGTGGAATGCACATTGTCACATATAACATAGGTCTAAAAGGCGATACATTTTAATGAATTATGATGTGTGTTGCATTGTGCAATACCTTTTTGTGTGTCTCAACAATTCCAAGGTTCGTTTTCAACTCCCGAACAAATCGCCGGTTTCCAGTCAAAACTACTACTAGTTCAATTAATGTTCGCTTGATGGCGCATCTGGTGCAACTATTTATACCAACCCATCGCGTCTAACTAGCAGTCGAAATAATTAAAATAATATGTGATTGTGAAAGAGGTCTGCTGGATTTGACGGCATATAGTTTGGTTTTATGAGTTTTTTCTTAGGTTGTGCAAAATGCTGTTGAGGATTTTAAGTAAGCTACTATCCCCTCGATCTTGTTATTTTTGACTGACTCGCTAGGCGGGGTAACTGCATGTACGTTTCTCCAAGAGCCAAAGATGACTCTGGATTCTGCATAGGGCCCAGTGAATTTTTACACCCCAGACATGCCACATGATACGGCAGACATGCCACATTTTTTGGATGGCAATCCGTATTTTTGACCTAACATTCTATAAGAATCCGTATCAATCCGTATCACTAATCAGTTATTAAGGCCTTTTCAAAACGTATACATGTGTATGTGTTAGGAATGTCAATCTGCACCACTCCCTCTAAAAAGATGTCAGATCAATACATATATTTTAAATTGTGTTTTAGATCAATTTAATGCCGTTGACTCGACGTAAATAAGCCAATGTCACAAGGCGCGAGCAGTTAGCGCAGCCCAGACACATCGGGGCCTCAAATCCCGGCTTTGTCAAAGGCGATATCTATAGCGTGTGCATTACGAAGTCGAAAAAAACAATTAGCTATATTAAAAAAATATGCTGAAAACAAATATATCTGCATTATATAGAATAAAAAGTTAATGATGTAGCATATATTAGTTTTGGGGACATATTCGCAAATCGCAAGACATCGCCTTTGCGGTCGTGATACGTCTGGGGAGCGCTATGTATTGCTCACGCCCAGTGACATCGACGACATTAAATTGATATAAGACACAATTTAGAAAACCGATACCCGACTTCGTTTTAGCGGGTGTGATGCAGAATGGCATTCCAAACACATACACATCGAAAAAAAGTGATACAACTTTTTTGAAAAGGCCCTAATAATTTCGGCCAGTTAAGCTTAACTGGAAAATTACCGACGTTTTAGTTCAATTCAGTTTCACTTCGTTTAAACTGTATACCGTAAAACAGTGTTATCAAATAATAACAATTTATCTCAGCAGTTCGCGCGAATATCGATGTTTCACTGGCAAACGTCAACATCTTGAAATCATAAATACAGGCGATTTCGCGGCGTCGAGCTCCATTTCCTGTATTGCTTTTTATAATCGTCACGCGCCCTGTTCACACCCGTTGAGCCACCTGCCGCAGTTTTCAGACAACAAATTTACCAGCGCGCCATCTATTACGCGCTACAATAAACTAATCGGTTTAGTTCGTTCGTTTCGAAACGATTTACTTAGTCACTAACAGTAAACGATTATTCCGTTGTGCTGTACTTTTGTGACGCATACAAGGATATAATGTGGTTTAAAATAATGTATCCATAAATTTAGTTAAAATCCGTATCAAAATGGAGTACGGCCGTATCACTTAAAAAACCGCAAAAATCCGTATCGGATACGGGTAATCCGTATCATGTGGCATGTCTGATACGGATTACCCGTATCCGATAGGCCTACGGATTTTGGCGTTTTTGGCCGTACTCCGTTTTTAAACGGATTTTAAAAACATTTATGGAGTCATTATTTTTAACCACATTATGGCTTGTATGCGTCACAACACTATATATATATATATATATATATATATATATATATATATTGCATAATGGAATAGTTGTTTACTGTTAGTGACTAAGTAAAACGATTCGAAATGAACGAACTAAACCACCGATTAGTTTACTGTAGCGCGTAATAGATGGCGTGCTGGTAAATCTTAGTCCTGAAAACTGCGGCAGGTGGCTCGGTTATCTTCAGCAGTGTTCAACATAAAACGTCACCTGTTTTGTCATAAGGTCATTCTCTCGACCATATGACGTCTTTCGCTAGTTCACATTTGACAAGTACAGTCTATGATAAACTGTTCACACCACACGAATATTTACCCTAGTGTTCTTGCACTGCGTCGATACAAAAACGGGCGGCTTATGACACATCACATGGAAAGGTGCGGAGACTGATGTGTTCTCTACCCTGAAATCCCTGCAAGTGCCTTAATTAATCATGTCATGTCCACACGCAAGCTGAATAGAAAAGTGTTGCTTTTCTTGAGTCATGATTTAAGTGTGTCGAATGCATACGCTGGAATCAACTTTCACGATAACCGAACATGTGATTTACTTTGATCCTAATCGGCGGTTGTGTTCTCATTGTCTTTAACGAACACAACCAAGTGCAACGTCAATATGTTCTCCAAATGTCTACAGCAAGGCACCGCACGGCACGGCAAAGCAATTAATAAGAGATGAAACCTTGTCATCTCAAAATAACTCAGTAAAGATAACACAATTAACGAGCAATGTACTTAAAATACAATATCCTAATAAGTAATTATCAGGTTGTTGAAGATACACTTAAGACGGGTCGGGATGACCCTGGTTTTTCATTTTCAACAAATATATTTAATCTCACATAAATTGTTTTCGAAATATATTGTAATGACACAAGTTACCGTGGCGTGATATCCGACGCACTAAGAGTTTAATAACTTTGTGTGGAGTGAGTTTCCCTCGCCACGGTAACGCGGGCACACAATCAACGGGTCACGCCAACAGCCGCCAAAAAGAAAATAAATAAGATTGGCAGATTTGTCTTCAACAGTGTTAACAACACGACGCAAGAAACACACGATTTCAGCGAATATGTCTTGATTACGGCCATACAAAGACTATACCGACCGTAAGCTATGGTTGAAGTCACTTCCAACCAGTTTCTCTGTGGGATCGAGTCATGCAGGGACTTTAAAATGGGTGAGTGACACGCAAAGGCGTCGACTGGCTCTTTGAGGTAGAGAGAAGTAATGATGATCAGCGGCAGGTCTAGCTGTGACGTTCAAAGGAAATTCACAATGAAATATTTTCGCGTTTATAATTCCACCAGAGCTAGATTTTGTGGTACCGAATTCCATACGGGTCCACCAAGAACGTCAATTGCTTGACCACAATAAATGTGTTGATATATATATATATATATATATATATATATATATATATATATATATATATATATATATATATATATGTGTGTGTGTGTGTGTGTGTGTGTGTGTGTGTGTGTGTGTGTGTGTGTGTGTGTGTGTGTGTGTGTGTGTGTGTGTGTGTGTGTGTGTGTGTGTGTTTTAGATTGTTGGTGTGTGTGTGTGTGTGTGTGTGTGTGTGTGTGTGTGTGTGTGTGTGTGTGTGTGCTTTAGACTATAAATATACTGTTTTTAACAGTACATAAATATGTCAATGTTGTATCTATGATTTATGTGATATACATACATTTCATGATCTTCTGCCAGTTTATTGTACGTCTCACAACAACTAATGTAGTTCGTCCGGAGTTACTCCCAACATCTAGAATATACTTCTGATGATTTTAAATCATCTGAAACTGTAGTCATCTTTCGATAAATTAGTGAAGATTTCTTTGTGTTCCCATCTTAAACCAGCTGTATCCGTGCTGAATATAGGTTGTTCTGAGATTTGTTCGAGTTATAACAATAAAGTTTACTCTCTGTGGCAGCATAGCGACCGAAAAGTACAATACGAACAATGCAACTGAGACAAAAATAATTTATATATATATATATATATATATATATATATATATATATATATATATATATATATATATATATATATATATATATAAAATATATAAAACAATATATGAAAGTATAACTATATAAAACTATATATGAAACTGTTACTGATTAGATCATTATTGTCTTTCCGAAGAGACTGGCGTTATAGGGCTATAAATTACATATATCATCGTTCCCCCATTCGTTGGTGAACTGGCCAACATTCTGATTGGCTAATTTCATCACGTCACATCTCCCATTGGTTGTTCACCTGAATTTGTGTCACGTGACAGCGCGTTATACGGAGTGATACGGCAATGGTTTTAATAGTGCCGTACTCTGACTCCACAAACACCGTTCGACCGCAGATTCGCAGGTACGTCGACACTTAATAGTTAACTCTTGTACTCAACCGCATTTGTTGGTTTTGATGTGCTCATGTACTGAATGTAGAAAAGTATTGTTTAGTTCATAGAGCCTTGTTTTGTAGCGACATCTTAGCCGATTAGATAAAACAAGTTACAATATCATATGTTCATGTATGGAGTTTATGCATGTTATTCAGTTCACGTTTAGTAGGCAGAGTTTAGTCTCGAGAGATGACGCTGTTACGTACGCCCCATTGTCAGGTTTTGTACTTTCGGCCACATCCTCTGTGACTGTGTAGGCCGATTTTGGAGTGCAGATTCTGCTGTAGCCAGAGCAGACAAAGCAGGTGACAGTGGTGACAGTCAGAGCAGAGAAAGCAGGGTGACAGTGGTGGCAGTCAGAGCAGACAAAGCAGGTGACAGTGGTGACAGTCAGAGTAGACAAAGCAGGTGACAGTGGTGACAGTCAGAGCAGAGAAAGCAGGGTGACAGTGGTGGCAGTCAGAGCAGACAAAGCAGGTGACAGTGGTGACAGTCAGAGCAGAGAAAGCAGGTGACAGTGGTGGCAGTCAGAGCAGACAAAGCAGGTGACAGTGGTGACAGTCAGAGTAGACAAAGCAGGTGACAGTGGTGACAGTCAGAGCAGAGAAAGCAGGTGACAGTGGTGGCAGTCAGAGCAGACAAAGCAGGTGACAGTGGTGACAGTCAGAGTAGACAAAGCAGGTGACAGTGGTGACAGTCAGAGCAGAGAAAGCAGGTGACAGTGGTGACAGTCAGAGCAGAGAAAGCAGGTGACAGTGGTGACAGTCAGAGCAGAGAAAGCAGGGTGACAGTGGTGGCAGTCAGAGCAGACAAAGCAGGTGACAGTGGTGACAGTCAGAGCAGAGAAAGCAGGTGACAGTGGTGGCAGTCAGAGCAGACAAAGCAGGTGACAGTGGTGACAGTCAGAGTAGACAAAGCAGGTGACAGTGGTGACAGTCAGAGCAGAGAAAGCAGGGTGACAGTGGTGGCAGTCAGAGAAGACAAAGCAGGTGACAGTGGTGACAGTCAGAGTAGACAAAGCAGGTGACAATGGTGACAGTCAGAGCAGAGAAAGCAGGTGACAGTGGTGACAGTCAGAGCAGACAAAGCAGGTGACAGTGGTCGTGCCGCTTCTTGTTTGCGCCGCATCTTCTTCTCAGCCGCCTACTGTTGTGTCGTCTCTCCTGCCAGTTCCGTCTCTCTGTGTACCGTATGATGCTAAGCAACGCGATCTCCATCAACTCCCTACCAGTCTGGTATATAGCAACCCCCTACCAGTCTGCTATATAGCAACTCCCTACCAGTCTGGTATATAGCAACCCCCTACCAGTCTGGTATATGGCAACTCCCTACCAGTCTGGTATATAGCAACTCCCTACCAGTCTGGTATATGGCAACTCCCTATCAGTCTGGTATTAGCAACTCCCTACCAGTCTGGTATATGGCAACTCCCTACCAGTCTGGTATATGGCAACTCCCTACCAGTCTGGTATTTATTTCACATGTTTTGAACACAATAAATGTATTGTTAGCAGTTATTGAATTAATGTAATCGGACAAACGGTGTCCAAACCATACCTCTACTTTGCAGGTAACTGGTATAATGGCGAACGTACGTGGCCTGCTGGCGTTGTGTCTCATGTGCTTGCTGATATACGAGGTAAAACTCAATGTATTTGTGTGTTTCATTGTGTGTTAGTATTCGTTCGTCACTTGTCGTGTGCGCAGTTGGCGAGTTTGTGGAAGTACTAGAACATATGCGCAGTAAATTTGTTCGAGAATGTGAATAGAACCATCGGCTTAATTTATAATTATCTTCCAAAACTAATCGGCTTCAAAGATCTGTACGCAATGGCCGCATAGAAAAACATAAGTACACTTTGCTCTTAATCGGGTTATGACGTATATGCCTGCCTAACATTGTTCTCAACTGCATGATTGCTTTCTAGAAGTGTGCCAAACAGCACAATTGCCGTACGCGCAAATTAAAACCGAAAAATGTATTAAATTACCTAAAGCGCACAATGTATATTAAAAAAATCGAATTCTTAGTATGCGAACGAGAAAGCAGCAATGTAATGCAGTTAACGACATTACTGTTATATAGATGACGTCGTTGTCCGAGGCGGTGACCAATAGTAAATTGATAAGGTCAGTATCATAAACGGCTTGACTAGTAAACAACAAACTGACAAGCAGCCACAATATCAAGTTAAGTTGCAAAAAAGTACCATATATACCTTCTTGGTCAGTAATAAAAATGTAACGAGCGGAATTGTATATGAAATTGCACAGTCATGCCAGGCGTGGCATCGTTAAAATGGTTGAAGAGCGACGTGAAAATCATGTAATATATTATGTTCAATAAATGTCGCATTGTGCTGCTGCACAGTTCAGTATACATGACAATCACAATGGTTAGCTGTGGCATCAATACCCGTTACAAGCCCAGATCTGTGGATTTTACATTTGGGTACACGAAGGGAAATTAGGCTACTGCAATAACTACGTAATTATTAATAACTGTAGACGGGTAGGAATATGGGTGGACGGATGGGGATGGTGGACAACAATGAGTGAGTAGCATACGGATGCTTCCCAGAGAAGCCGAGATAGTGTCTGATTGAGCAGGTCTGTTAGGGAAATAAAGTGTAAATCGTTTTGAACGGTCATGAGGACTGGATGCTGCGCTATATAAAAACATTTACTTTACTTTTTTACCTTTACAATGTGACACGTGCCAAACTGGTTCACAAATGGCTGCTTGTTTGCTGGGTCACCATTGATACAAGGGGGATCTGCTATTAAGAACATTATTTCGACTATCAAGGTATTACAGTGTTTCAGACATATTTGCCGAAAGATTTGTACCAGACTCTACTAAGCACTAACTCGAAATTGTGTATATGAATTTCTGAAACGGTTAGACAAGTTACAAAATTAATTAATTAATCGCAGCTAATCTAGGTATGGATATTAGGTGGATGTCCAGACATAGAAGACGATGGGCAAAGTATGTATACATTCATAATGACATACTATAGGAATAATTGATGCCAGAGGTGTGTATACATATATTATTTGTACGTATAGTCGATTGGGATTGTTCTAGGTTTCGACTCGAGGTTCATCACGATCCGCTAGATGTCGCTACTAGCCAGACGAATTACAGCAAGTGTATGAAATTTTTATTGGCGGCCATCTTGGATTTATGTGTCAAACGATGTCATAACGTCAAACTGGTGTCCGAATCGGAATCCTCGCGGATTTATTATTATAAAATATCCTTTAATAATAATATTTTTTTTTTATTAGCAACATCATCTGGGTTGGATTCCCATTATATAATCAAATGCAATTAACGCAGTGTTTACTGACAGTTGTGTAATCCCCACGGTATAAAGGAGTTAGGTATCTATTTGTTCTGGTTACTGGTAATGGGTACACATTGCCTTGTCTAGTATCATATGTGGTGTGCTTTTTGTTATTTCTTTAGATTTTTCCGAATTATTTTCATGTCATTCTGTTCTGTCCACCTAGCAGCAGCATCAACCGACTCTTGTACAACAGATACATCCTTTTTGTCGCATATTTCAAATAGTGTATTGTCATCGACATACTTATACAAAGGAACAGTCGTTTTAAAATCATTGATGTAAACAAGGGTACATTTAGGTTTAGACAACGTTCTGTGCAATACTTCCCCATTGGGATGACCAGAATGAGAATATTCATTTCCTATTTTTAGTGGTTGAGATATGTCCAACAGAAACATTGCCATCTATCTTACAATATATGAGGGCAAACCATACAACTGTAGCTTGTCTAGTAACAAATGATGATTAATAATATCAAACGCTTTGCTAAAGTCTAGCATTACATCTCTGACACAAGAATCCAATTTATCGGTCGCTTTAAACCATAACTGAACCATTTCGACAAGAACATCTGCTGTGGACGTTCCGCTAATTCCTCCACATTGTTTAGCATCAATGTCACCGTCAGTTGTTTTATCAATCCATTTCAATATTATAGGCAAAGAGTTTACAATCAAAATTGATTTTAAACTCTTTGTTATAGGTTCTTACATCTTAGCAGCTATTGGAGTTAGTGGAATTGTATTGTTAGTTATTATACGGTAATACCATGATTGCTATGAGTTTTATATTTGTATTGGTTCTGAGTTGTTTGACATAGATATAGCGTATGCATTGTTTGAAATACTGGTAGAATAAAACAGAATTCTTCTTAATTCTTAATGTCGTTTTCAATCGACGGAGGTGGACTTGTTTTTGGCAACGGTATTACATTGGGCATTTCCCATTCAATAGGGATTGCATCTTCTCTTAGGGACTCCTTCAAACGCTCAAATGTTGCCGGAGCATTGCCAAGCCCAAAAGGCACGACCTTCCCCTGTTTTCTTTATCTCGTTCGTCAAGTTCTACATGCCAATAAACAGATGCCAAATGTAGGGCAAAAACCACTCAGAACCAGCTAAAGTGTCTAAGGTATCTGAAATCAACGGAAGCGGGTATGTATCTTTGCGGGTAGCATCGTTTAATTGACGATAATCTACGCAAAACCATACTGAACCATATTTGTTCTTAAAGGACCACCCGACTACTCCATGAGCTAGTGCTCGGCTCTATGATATCTCCATCCAGCATGGGCTGAACCTCTGTAGCTTCAATTTCTTGTTGAGCTACCGGTAGGTGTCGAAGCCGTTGACTCGCCAGTGTCGATCCTATGTTTGGTAAGACCAGTCGTACCCTATTGGGAACTAGCCTAAGCAAAAACGTCAGAATAACTTCGGAGAGTGGCTCGGACTGCATCTCTCTGAGACAAATTTAGTATTGCTTAGGGTAATTTGTTTAACGCTGGTGGTAACTGTTCAGATTGAGATTTAGAAAACTCCTGTCCTGATTCAACATACCCTTCACAAGACAAGACGCCGTCCGATACACTGAAGATATCAATGCGCGGCACCGACTGAAGCACACCAATTGTGCCACGTTTTCGAAGAAACATTGACTGATCAGTGGGGCTTAAGAGTACCACAGGTATGTGTTTGGTGCCAGTTGAACCCAAGGATGCTCCTACAACAACTCCGGTATGTGTCATGAGACTAGCACTTGGTGTCAGCAAAGCACTGCTGCCACCAGCAGACTGCAGCTTATTGTCAGCTATTCCAGTGACAACTAGTTCCATTGTTTGTGGAATTTCCATAGATTTGTGTGTCTGCTTGCCCTGCTTGGATAGTGCTAATGCTGTAGGCCCAATCTTCAGCAGCCCATCTCGCATCGACATTTCACTCTCATGATCACGAAGGAAGTCCAACCCAAGAAATCCACCACTTTCTCGTAGATCAGCCACCACAATATCTTGTCATGTATGGAATACATCAAATGCCAACTCTATGTTTGTTTCACCAAATAATTTCATCTTGCCACCATCAGCCGTTTGTAGCTGAGTGTGAATAGGATGCAACCGAAGGCGATGGCTAGCGGCTATGCTCAGGTAAGTTTGATGGTCAATTAATGACAATGCAGCACATGTGTCCAAAAGTAGTGGACATTCAATGTAAAACATGTACGTACGAATCACCCAACCATCAACTAGTTTCATTCTATAAAATCACGTTACTGGTTGGTAGCACGTGTTTGTCTACTTTATGCCCCGGATCAATGTTTGGAGAAAGGCTGGTATTTCTCGGGTTTATGCTAGCCTGTCCCCGTTTGGGAATCTGATCGTGTCTTCTTGTGCGAGTGAGAGGTGTTGCTGCGCCACTGTGTGTTAGCCCGACCATTGAATCGGGATCTAAAGTAGGTATGACGACGACGTAGTTCTGTGCAATACCGTGCAATATCGCCCTGTTGTCCGCAGTTATACTATAGGGCCTAGCAGGTGATATGCCATTGTTGAGTATCACGGCCATCACATGTGTGTTGTATGCTAGAGATTGAAGTGTGTGATTATCACTTTTACGCTGCGGCCGGTGTTGCTAAGGTATAAATGCTACCATTATCTGGTTTAGCCACCGTACTCTGGTTGAATTGTTCACTTTTCTCAACTATGTGCACGAATCTTTCTAGAGGCGCATCACTCTGTAGAGCACAGGCACAGAGTGAAAGTGTCCGTATATGAATTGTTCCTTTATCAGCGACAGACGACTTTGCATATCGCAATTTGGATATGCCTGTCGAGCCGGATCATGCAACTCATAAATAAAATCTCGCAACGGTTCGGTAGCACCACGGTTGAGTTGCCCGAACCTGCGTGGTGCAACTCCACTACCGAATTGGCTGTATAGGGCCTGTGTGGGTAAGTGTGTCATGAAGATATGGCGAGACTCCGCTGAACTAGAGCTGAGTGAGGACAGGACATAATAATGATATTCTAACGGCGGATGACAGTTGTAGTTTGCGACTGAAGACTACTAGAAAATATCAGGTCATAAATACTGTTGTTATAGCTTTCTTATTTTAACTGTCCGATATAATAATTATTGTCACTGTTATAATACAGACATACATAGATTTACGAAGCGCAAATAGTATGAACGATGTTAAGCCGTATGTGTCTTTTACGCGATTTGAATTTTACATTGTTGTACGTTGTGGTTTCACAATAGTTTGGTAAGCACATATATCTGACAAGGCGTCTAAATGCACAAAATCATAACACATGTACACATTTACCCCCAAACAGGTTGTACTACGCGAAAGACTGCATTCTTAGTTATTTGTCAAGATCGCTAAGGGCTAGTAAGGCGGCTTAGGCTAAGCCTAAACACAAGTAGGCCTACTTTTTTTTTAGCAACAAACGCATAGTCAGTGTTATATTAGTGTCAGAATTAGAGTCAGGGTTAGGGTTAATGTCAGGGTAATGCATTTTATTCAAGTTAAGTTGAGCTCCCATTGTTATGGCCACGCAGCGGCGAAAACTTCACATCCCTATTTTGGAATAGTGGTTTGGTTCAAATCGACTGTCGTGCGTTAATGGGCCGACTGTCAGTGCAATATCGACGGCCAATCTTTTAACATGGAGAAAATGAACTTCCTGCCTCTAAGTGCCCCAACCTCGTTTTCGAGCGCGAGACTTACATGGCCTATTGCCACAAAAGCGCCGCACCGAAAGAACAGTATTCTTTCTTTTGGGTGGACAATATTTACACCAAGCGGTAAACTACACCGACGAGAGCCGTCTCCAACTGCAAGGTACGTTGTCCAGCTCTCCAACCGCATATATCAGCAATTGTCTCGGAACGATTAAATAAAGCGTCCACAATGTTGGCATTTTTACTGCCCGAGAGTGGGTTAGAGATAGGGACTACCCAGCCCATCTTAAGACTTAACATAGTTGGATGGAAATGATGATAAACAACAGTACTTCTCTGTACGACTGCTCACGGCACCAATAAATAGGTAATCTTCCAGTAAACTGGCTTAAATTATTTACGGCCTTTTCAAAACGTTTTACCACCTTTTTTCGATGCGTACGTGTTCGGAATGTACGTCATTCTACATTACTTCCTGTACAAGGAGGTCGGATAGTACTTTTTTATTATGTTTTATATCAATTGAATGTGAATGTAAATAATATCAATGTCACAGGGCGTAAGCGGTTAGCGCATCACACACGCACTAGGACCGCAAAGGCCAAGTCTTGAGTGTGCATTGCGAAGTTAAAATATATAAAAAGTCTTAGCAACATTTTATCAATTTAACCTTAAAAATAAAGGAATCGGCATTATACAGAATACAAATTAATGATGTAGGGCTCCTTAGGTTTGGGGACATGTCCACAAATTGCAAGACATCGTCTTTGCTGTCCTGATGCTGCTGTGATGCGCTAACCGATCACGCCCTGTGACGTTGGCATATTTAGGTCGACTCGACTGTTTAAAACCAATTTAAAAAATAATGGCTGACTTTTTTGTTACATGAAATGATGTAGAATGTCATTCCGAACATATAGACATTGAAAAAGGTGGTAAAAATGTTTTGAAAAGGCCCTAATAATTTACGCCAGTTACCTATGCTGCACGACGTACTTCAATTGTGATTTAAACGGTTTAATAACAAGCTACAACTACCAACACGATCAAACAAGCTCCACACTCCACGCTCTGCCCCTCGCCGCTCTCTAGATCCGGAGACCTGCGGGGGTGTCACAATCGCAGGCGGGGGGGACACTATCTCAGATGGACTGTTATCGAGTTGTTGGTTTTTATGTCATTCGGGAGTTCGATATATAATATTTGTCTGTCCCCTATTCTTGAAACGAGGGCAGTACAGCTTGAATTTGCACTGAGTCGAAGTCTTTCTCTTAGTCAACGAACGCGATGCAAAGCGGGATATAATATTAGCGGCCCTTCTCCTTCATCTGGTTTACGATGTGGATGTGGTCTATGGTTGAGTATGCGCTGCTGAATCCAGCTTGCTTTTGTGCCCGATTTTCATCGAGTGTCTTCTCTAGGCTTCTTTTCGTTAGTACTTACGTGAGAACTTTGTAGACGTAAAACCATTTTTGTCAAACAAAGGGCTTCTAAAATACCCTGTAATAATACTGTCACAAAACGATAATATCATATCAAACCAAATTTCTGTTGCGAATACTCTAAACGAGTTCTTTACAAATGCCGCCCAAGACATGTCATCTGTACCTATCCCGGAAGACATATTAAACCACCCCAGCATCCAAAAAATAACATCACTCATCCCTGCTCCTACTGGTTTTGATTTTAGTCCTGTCACCTCTGAGAGCATAGATACTTTCATCTCTAAAACTAACCAAACAAATCCACTGGAGTCGATGGCATCCCTGCAAAAATCATAAAATCTTGCAGTAAATCAATTTCGGAACCACTTGCAAAATTAATAAACCACTAATTTCCGACCTCAGCCTTCCCAAACAGACTTAAAGAAGCGCAAGTTATCCCGGTGTATAAGAAAAAAGATCCTTTAGACAAGCAAAACTACAGACCGATTAGCATTCACACGTCCTATTTGAAAACGCCATCAACTGCCAATTATGCACTCATTTTGAGAATTTTTTCAACCCTTTCCTCGGTGCTTTCAGGCCGCGCATGGGGTGTCAGTCCACTCTATTGAGACTTGTAGAGGATTGGCGCAAGGCACTTGACAGCCATAAGTATGTCGCAGCCATTCAGCCAGACTTGACAAAGGCCTTGGATTGCCTCCCTCACAGCCTGCTCTTAGGTAAACTCAGTGCTTGTGGCCTTTCTGACATTGAGATTGATCATTCGTTAACTTTTAACACACATTTCGCTAACATCTGCAAAAAGGCAGCTATACATTTAGCGATCTTAAAACGTCTCGGTCATCTCCTTACTCGACAAGGGAAACTTGCAATTTTCAAGTCATTCATAACATCAAACTTCAACTATTGTCCTTTGATCTGGCATTTTTTAGCCAATCTACCACACAAAAAATTCAAGAGAGAGCACTTCGTTTTATTTACAATGATTATTCATCCACGCATAAAGACCTTCTAAAGACCGCTAACACCGAACACCTCCACGTTAAAAGGATAACAGAAATGGCATGTGAAGTATTCAAAATTCTAAATAATATTGCTCCAAGGTTTATTCAAAATCTCACCATTCTAAAATGTTCCCAGTATTCCATGCGAAAGGATAACACTGCAGTTGTCCCTAAGGCAAACACGTCTAAATATGGACTTAAATCATTTGTTCATGATGGGCCCCGGATCTGGAACAGCCTACCAAATGAAATGCGAAAATCGGTTAACTACGGCGAGTTTCGCAGATTGATCCGGAACTGGGATGGCCCATCATGCAATTGCTTTATATGTAGGTAAACAGCTAACAGCTGACATATTTGTCGCCATGCCAATATTATGAATATAGCTGTCATTGTATACATGCAATACGATATGTGTAAAATATTGCAAAGCCTTAATTTATTATTTAGATCTATTTTTTATGTTTTAAAGTATTTCTTATTTTTACTAAATTTAGTCAAATAATCACATAAAATATGTTTTAGTGTCTTAAATTATTTAAATTAGTTTTATATATACATATAATATATTCTCTACATTTTAATTTATAGTTATGCTACTGTCTTAAATTATATATTAATTCAATCTATTTTAACAAATATAATTTGCATGTTTTATGTACCCATAAAAAATGTCATTATTATTATACATGCATGTATTATTATATTTATTTTGTACACATTACCCTATTTTATATGTTTTATTGCTGTAATTTTAAATATTCTCAGATGAGTTAATGTTGTCAAATTCTCATGTAAACCGACTTTAAATCAAACTTCTTGTATCTTTTTGTTTGACAACAGACATATCGATCTGCGGTTCTTGATGTATTTCTCATTTTCCTTCTTGAACCTTATCACCATCTTAGCAGAATATTTGTGATAAGCATTTAGTGTACAAATTACACAAAACAATACAAGAGAAGCGGTCGTAGGAGCGAGTCGCTCGCGCAAGCTGGCTACTGAGACTGCGGGAAACACTTGTATCTATCTATCTATCTATCTATCTATCTATCTATCTATCTATCTATCTATCTATCTATCTATCTATCTATCTATCTATCCCTCTATCCCTCTATCCATCTATCCATCTATCCATCTATCCATCTGTCCATCTATCCATCTACCCATCTACCCATCTACCCATCTACCCATCTACCCATCTATCTATCTATCTATCTATATATATATATATATATATATATATATATATATATATATATATATATATATACATATATATATTATATATATATATATATATATATATATATATATATAATATTACACACACACGCACGCACGCACGCACGCACGTACACACACACACACACACACACACACACACACACACACACACATGACCATTTTATCCGCCTCTACCCTATGACCAAATAACCACACACCACCCCACACCACACACGCCACATCCCATCACGCCGGCTGGTCACACATCCAGTTCAGGCAGGCACATAGGCCTATTTAACCTGTCATGATCGACACCGGTGTTCAGTCTGGCGTGACGAAAGTTCACGCCCACTAGCGGAGTCGCCACAAACTTCTCCGCAATGGCGGACCGCTTGCCGTAAACGTTTCGACCAGTCGTACACAGCAGCCATGGATTCCAGCGTCTCTGTCATCCAAACTATCATGAAGAAGCTACGAAGGCGTGGCAGCGATGAGGCGGTTTCGATTCCACACGAAAGGCTCGACAATGACAATAACACACTGGACACATGGAGCCCCGACGGTAAGTCCAACTGAGTTGTCAGTTGAACTCATTGTTTACGTTTGGTGGCATGACGTGTGTGCGCGCGTTAGCACTGGGAAGGTACTGTTATTGTGTTAGTGAATAGTTATGCTCGGTGACGCCATTCAAGCAATATATTCAACGTATGTATTGGCATATCGCGTGCGGTTTGCAATACGGATATCTGTGTCATGACCGAGCGTAAACGTGGAGTGGAGTACCGCAGGGATCAGTATTGGGACCTATTTTGTTCTTAATATATATCAATGATTTGGATGATGATATAACAAGCAAGGTGTTGAAGTTTGCGGATGATACAAAAGTGTTCAGAAAAATAAAAAGTGATGCCGATAGACAGCAATTACAAGATGATCTAAATAAGTTGACCGAATGGTCTGAGAAGTGGCAAATGCTGTTTAATTATGGGAAGTGTAAGTGCCTCCACACAGGACATGGGAATGAAGATGCACAATATACAATGGGTGATACTGTACTAAATACTACCATAAAGGAAAAGGACTTAGGGTTAACTATTAGTGCTGATATGAAGGTATCAGAACAGTGTGCAATTGCAGCAGCGAAGGGAAACCAAATTCTTGGATTAATTAGGCGAAATATAGTGTACAAGGAAAAAGAACTAATAATACCACTGTACAAAACAATAGTTAGGCCTCATTTAGAATATTGCATACAGGCATGGAGGCCTTATCGCAAGAAGGATATTGATATGCTAGAAAGAGTACAAAGAAGAGCAACCAAAATGATACAAAAACTCAGGAATATTAGTTATGAAATGCGTCTAAAAGAATGTGGATTAACAACACTAGAAACCAGGAGACTGCGAGGAGATCAGATAGAAGTTTTTAAAATATTGAATGGGTATGAAAATATTGACAGAAATATTTTTTTCTCAGTTAAGGAAGAGAGAAGGACTAGAGGACATGGAGTTACATTAGCAAAGAAGCAGTGTAGATTAGATATTAGAAAATTTTCATTTTCACAAAGAACAGTAAATGAATGGAACAGATTATCGGCTGATTGTGTAGGTGCTAGTAGTGTTAATATGTTTAAAAATAAAATTGACATGTACCTAAGAAGGGCGGGGTACATTTAGATAGATAGGTTGGACTCTCGATAAGCCAAAGGGCTTCCTTGTCCACCTGCCATCTTGAGTTGATTCTCTAGGTGGCAATCTTGTTAAATCTTGTTAAATCTTGTTAAACCCTACGCGTGGGTGCAGTGTCATATTTCATACGGTTATATTTAGGTCGAACCGCGTGACCTGGGTCACAGGTTAAAGTATTACAATAGAAACTGTCATCGTCCCCTCATACAACGTATTTGATATCGATGCGTACATGTACAATTCAAGTACTGTTCAACTCGTTTACCTGGCTGGGTGTATAATGCAATTTTAGGGTTACAACCTCAACCCACATCGTAACACTGCACCCCGGCAAAGACCCCAAAGTGCATCACATTGCATTAGACAGTTATATATCTGTATTGGGATGTAGAGCGCACAGCAGCTTATGTTACGGAAAACAACAGAACATATGCAAGTTTAATTCTATTTTAAACATATTTTTGAAAACAGGTACGTTTTAATGGGCGGTCAGAAACTCAACAACACAATTAGTGTATTGAACTGTACGTTGCTTGTTTCATTTGAATTAAAAATAACTGGACGTAGTGATTTTTAACAAATATGTTGCTGTTTTGAACGTGGACATTAGATCATACTGTAACATAGATATTGCTATTAACTGAGCCCGCATCAGCAATGACAATTGCATTGCAAATAAAGCATGTTCTGAAACTTGATGTGTTGTGGACTTGTGGTACCATTTGAATACACTCCGGATTAGAAACATTCATTTTGCGAACATTGCAACGGGCTTAATATGCACAATTTGGCATAAAAAGTCGGCATTGAAAGGCATGCTTTAAACTTTAAGAATATAGTTGTCATTGATCAATAAACAACAGCAACTGAATGTTAACAGTCTAAAGTTTGGCCAAATATTTGTTTGGCCATTCATTACATTTCGGCAATATGATCGTGACCATCCTTCCTGGTACAGCTTTCTATGAAATGTATTTCATTTAGAACAAATCTCATACATGTCTCTAGTTGCAGCATCGCCATCACGCATCAGTACAACCTCTTACTTGCGCCAGATCATGGCGTCTACGCTATTGAATTAAACCATCGCTGAAGTATAGATTGACTAGTGCGTGTGAAGTAGGTCAAAATCGTAAAGATGGGAAGGTGTTTATCGACCACATCACAACACACTGTTGTCGATTTACGACGAGCCGCTCACTTACGCCAGTTGCCTGCACGTGGCGCCAGATGTTGCAGGTCTATTGCCGATGCAGAAGGCACGGTCGTGTTGTGACTGTCTGGTGCTGATGCATATCGAGTGTGATGCACAGTCGAACATGTTTACGCATATTCAACTATGGATAAAGTCCTATCCTCCATAAAGAAAACAAAATAAATTGTCCGTTTGGTTCATTGGGTTTGTCGGTATCGGGGACAGCTAATTCACCACCAGTTCCAGTTGTTTTACAACACTCGGCATGGTTCTACTAGCTGCCTAGTCTGTATATATTATGGTTTCAACGTTATGCTCTCATCAGGTCTCATTGAGGGTGCTCACTGCCAGGGTGATTGTCGTTATCAGTGGTCCTTTTACGTCACAAATTGAAACGCGACCGACATTAACGTGATTCTCTTATTCACGAGGTGAACACAGTCCCCACTGTTGAAAGCTAGGTTTTAAAACCAAATATACCATGCCTGCCGCGACCGGGTATTGACTCGGGCCACCGGCTTGCCAGGCGGGTGTGCTGACCACTACACTATAATAAATAAATAAATAAATAAATAAAATACAATATTTATATAGCGCCATAACCACACGGTGCTCTATGGCGCTTTACAGTTCACATTAATAATAATAATAATAAATCTACAGAGAAATTAAAACATTCCAATATTTAGTTAAATCATTTAAAAGCTAAACAACAATAGTCGTAAATTGAAAGAGTAAGAATACAATTATATAATGCAATAAGTAATTAAGTAATATATTACATAAGAACTATCAAATGATAATAATAAACAAATAAATATATAGAATTAAGCGGAATAAAAAGTAGTAAGATTGCGGATAAAATGTACATTCATGGCATTAAAATAAATGAACTATTAAGAATAAATATTATGTATATTAAAAGTGTTGATGAGTCTATTTGTTGTCTATATAGTGCTGCCGGAACAGAAATGTCTTCAGTTGCCTTTGAAATGTAGTGCAGGTATCACAATTTCTAATGTTAACAGGCAAACTGTTCCATAGCGTCGCCGCTGCTTTCGTAAAAGTTCTGTATCCATATGTTACAGTTCTGGTTCGTGGCACGGTCAACATGATAGTTGATTCTGACCGTAAAGAGCGTGTTGGTCTGTAGACGGAGAGTAGATCACTCAGGTAGACTGGCGATTGGTGGTGTATCGCACGATAGGTGTGTGACAAGATCTTATACTCTATTCGGCGGTGGACTGGAAGCCAGTGAAGTTCTTTTAGAACAGGAGTGATGTGTGAGCGGCGACCGGTTCTTGTGATGACACGCGCGCAAGCATTTTGTAGACGTTGCATCTTCGCAAGATGATTCGCGGGCAAACCGTAAAGTAGCGAGTTGCAGTAATCCAATCTTGAGGTAACCAAGGCATGTACCAGTGTTTTGTTGCATCTTGGGTGAGATATCGTCGAATTCTCCCAATATTCCTCAGGTGGTAATACCCTGTTCGACATACCGAACGAACATGCTGACTCATATTCAGGTGTTGATCGTAGATAACCCCAAGATCGCGGACGGAAGATGATTGTAGTTGTTGTTGTTCCCCGACGGTAACAGTAATGTTAGATAGTGATTTAAGTCCGTGTTTGGATGTAAACAAGATCACTTCCGTCTTCTCCTCATTCAGCTTGAGCATATTTCTCGTTAGCCAGGTACGAACGTCTCTGATGCAATCATTCAACCGGGTAACTGCTGCTGTACATTCTTCACGGTCACTATTCATGAAAGAGACATATAATTGTGTGTCGTCCGCATAAAAGTGCACGTCTAATTTATGATGCCTTATAATGTTTCCAAGTGGTCGTGTGTAAAGTGAGTAAAGTTTTGGACCAAGCACCGATCCCTGTGGGACGCCATATCCCAGTGTTACATCAGCCGAAGCATCTTCACCAATTATGACTTGTTGGCATCGCTGGCGCAAATACGATGCCATCCATAACAGTGCATCGCCAGACATGCCATGTGTTTCTTTCAATCTCTCGAGGAGGATGGCATGATCAATCGTGTCGAACGCTGCTGACAAATCTAACAAAACGAGCGCTGCAACACGTCCACTGTCCAGTGCCTGGACGATGTCATGTTGTATCTTGATTAGAGCTGTTTCGGTTGAGTGTTGTTTTCTGTAGGCAGACTGCAATGGGTCGTGCAGATTGTTTTCTAGTAGATGTTGCTCGATTCGAGTATTAACAACTTTCTCCATTATCTTGGAGATGAATGGCAGGTTTGACACTGCTTAGTAACTCTGGATCAAGCGATGGTTTCTTCAGTCGAGGTCTAATGTGGGCGTACTTCAGCTCTGTAGGCACTTTGGATGTTTCAAAGGATCTATTCACAATAGCCACTATTATCGGTGCTAGTTCACGAGCACATGATTTCAGTAGCCAAGTTGGAATGGGGTCCAGTTTGCAAGACTTATCAGGCGAAGATTTTATGATGTCTATGATTTCTTCATTTGTCGTCGGTACAAACGTATCCAGTGTCACTTGAACGCCATCATCTGTTGGTGTCGTAAGATACGAGGTGTCTTCATGACACAGAGAGTCGCGGATCGTCGACACTTTTGCAGTAAAAAAGTGTGAAAAGTCACTGGCGAGTTGAGCATCTGACGTGTATTTAGGCAATGGGCATCCTCTGTTGTTTCCCATCAAGGTGTTTACCGTTCGAAACATTGTCTTAGTGTCATGCCGACTCTGCTTGATTTGTTTCTCATAGTATTCAGATTTGGCGGCACGTAGTGACTTATTGACAACAACACAAAAGTCACGGTAGATTTGGTGATGTACCTCCAGTTTTGTTGAACGCCAGCGACGTTCTAGCGGCCGTCGTTTGCGTTTAGCATCACGAAGAGTGTCCGTGTACCATGGGGCGTGTGGTCGGAGCGTTATTGTTCGATTTAACAGTGGTGCCTGGGAATTGATGATATCATTCAACGAGCGATTAAAGTTCGTTATGAGGTCATGGAGAGGGGCTTCAATATCACATAGGTTTTTGTCCTGACAAATACATTCTTTGAATGTCATAGTATCGATCTCACGTAATTTTCGAAATTTAACAATCACTCGATTTGTGCATGGTTTTGACAAGCGAGCAGAGAACGATATTGCGTAGTGATCACCACTGATGTTTCCAGACGTATCACATAACACTGGATCCGTCACTGCTAGGTTTTGTATGATGTTGTTGGAATCTTCATTTGTTATTACGACATCCAGCGTATGACCTTTTATGTGCGATGGTTCGTTGACATGTTGCTTGAGTCCGCAGGTGGAGAGCGAATCTTTGAACCTGCTGGCGTCTGCGTTGGTGTCCGAGTCAAGATGAAAATTTAAATCCCCGACGATGATGCTGTCCGCGCATTGAACTGCAACATGCTCAATAAACGATGACCATTCTTGGAAGAAAATGCTTGTTTTGAATCCGTTCTGAGTGGATGTTGGCGGACGGTACACGACAATAACATGAATTGTTGCACCGTGATGTTCAACACGGCAGTTTAGATATTCAAAGTGTGACACAGTAGTATCAGTGTGAGAGGATGTCACAGTTGTCACCGTCAGTCCTGTTTTAAACATGAGTCCCACGCCGCCACCGATTCGCCCAGTATTTCGTGGAACGTGATAACATTCATATCCAGTGGGGACCATCTCACTGATGCAGACTGCGTCAATGTCACTGCGAAGCCATGTCTCTGTTAAACACATAATGTCGTAGTCGTGAGAGGTAACATAGTCCGAAATTGAAAGAGTTTTGTTTTTCACAGCACACGTTGATATGGCTTGAGTCCGAATACAGACACGGTGTAGTTACTCGCGTTATATGTATTAAGTTGTCCATGCCAGCGGTTGTTGTGCACTTGGTGATTGGTCGATGACCGATCTCTGTGGATATTCGTTGTTGTTGTTGTGTACGCCCCCCTCGGCAGCCGCGCTTGGTGGGAAGTCTAGCAGCAATGCCAAGTTCACATAACAATGTCCACGTGGTGGCATTCAACCGTGACTTATAGGATTGTCTGTATTCCACCAGTTGACAGGCAGTGTAGAACACTTGGTCTTGTGTTGTCATGCTTTACCGGATACAGCGAATTGAGGCTGCCACTGAAGCGTGACGGCCAGTCTGCCAGCAGGCTGGGTGTGCATGCACTATGGTTCCAGGTGTCGTCAAGCTTGACTAGTCACCAATGTACCAAAGCAATGTCTTAAAATCGATAAAAACTCTCATATATATGGCGTATTTGCATGAAATTGTCCGATGAATTGTAGTGCAGGTACTTCACAAATCACACCTCATAAAAATTGTAAATATATGACGGTCTCAACTTATATAAAATCACAATAATTTCCAGAGCTTGCAAGGTGCAACCACACAGGCGCAACCTACTTTACACTCTATCCTCGCCTCTCTCGTGTAAACGAAGCTCCGGTTTTACACGCCGATGCTTGATGCATTTAGAAACTATAGAACTGTCCCCTGGTTGTAGGATCTTCCAATCTCTATTGTTAGCAAATTGCCGGACAGCTAACTGGTACTCGCGTCGTCGCCGCCCGGTCTTTGACCTGCTGTGTTCACCAGACCAGAACGAAGACGACAGCCAGGGTCGACCTGGTGAACCCCTCTGTTTACGCCACCAATACACACCACAATGTTAGTCAAGTGGGACGATGACGTAAATACTCAACGAAAGCGCGACGACACATTTTCACGTGGTACAATTTTATGTCTCATGACAGGGCCCAAGCGTAGACTTTACGCCGAGATTGCAATTGCACAACTGAACAGTATGAATTCCTATATCCTCTCGACATGCCTAAATTACAGTAGTGTGCATAATTATAGCGAAGACTAAATGTTTACATTCAATTGTGCAGTCTACGTCAGACATGTGCAAGAAACGTATATACAAATGGACATGTCGAACATAAACGGAACTTGCGTTAATGTTCATGTCATATCTATAACAGTATTATTGGGGTGCCGTCTGGCCGTTGATCACTAAATATTAGTTACCATTCCTCATCAGACAACATGTAGCTAAGAACGCTTGGCTCTCTGTGAGAGTAATTAATATCTTTACTGAGCTAACTTTTAACTGCCCTTTCTATATAAAAGGATTTTTTGTTTTCTAGAACAGAAATATTTAGCGGGTTTCACGGCATATGAATCGATGTTTTGTTTCTGTGATAGTGTTTGCTAACTTTCAGCTAGTTACACCATCGACGAGGCTATGGAAAAGATTGGATTCGGCCGCTTTCAGATGAAGGTGTCTGCTTTCTGCGGCTTGGCGTGGGTACGTGACCAGTTGCTAAGTCATTGTAGATCTCCCTATTCTTTTCGTAAATTTAGCAAACTAATTCATTAATCTTCGGGAATATTCATTCATTCAACGTGACTATCTTGTATGTTTCACCCGTAGTAAAAACGTATCTTCGGGAATAAGTACTTGTTGTGCAACTGGTGGGTTTGAAATAAATAAATTCAGCGTCTGTAGAATGCATAGGCATAAAACAAAATGTCACTCAATTTCGCTGTGACAGGTCAGATTTTATTCTCAAGTCGTCGTCATTAAAAGGTGTTTTAACTGCCCTTGTATAAATGTGAACATATATTGAAATACAGTTTCAATCAATCATTTGACGCTGTGCCAAACTGCCCAGTCAGCGTTGTGTTCCTTGACCTTGTGCCGCGACTGAACGATTCCACGACAACGGACGCAGATATTGGTTCTTTCCAAACCGTCCAATAGCCGTTAAATTAATAGTATTTTTCCTGTCCTGTTATATGTACTAGAACTGTTACGCTATTTTTAAATAACACACACACACACACACATATATATATATATATATATATATATTATATATATATATAGTATAATTATATACTATATATATATATATATATATATATATATATATATATATTAGCGTAGCGCACTCACCAGTGCGTGCAATTATTAACATTGTATGCACGGCGCAAAACTTATTGGGGATCATGTGACCAGCCTATATATAAAGTCCGGCGTAACTATGTTGTCTGAAGTAAAAATTACAATGTTAAGCAATCAAAACAGCCATTGTCACAGTTGCTATTTGTGTTGTACCCTATCGAATATGTTGTACCTCATCGAATTAATTTATATAAGACAAAGCTGGTAACATGTCGTGTTCCCCAGATTGCCGACTCAATGGAGGTGATGGCACTGAGCATATTGGGTCCCACTTTGACGTGCGAGTGGCGTCTGAATTCAACACAGGAAGCATTGATCACAACAGTAAGTGACATTTGTTATCTTTAAATATGCTACATCCCAGAAAATAACTACCTGAAACTGTAATGTAATAATAATAATATCAAAAACGCTAGGTGAAATGATCTTATATATTTTAAGATTCAGGATTAGTGCACAACAGTAATATAAGTGATACTTGTTATGCTTGAATATAATCATAGAAAATAAATATGTGAAACTAATTTTGTCACAAACGCTACGTAAAATTATCTTTTTATATCTTAAGATGCAGGCATGGTGAAAGCAGAGATATCAAATACAAGTACAGTTTTTCACAATTATTCACACCACCGAAGGCTACAAACGTTAATATTTCCAAAGTCCGCTTTGGGAAATATTGAGCCTACATACCACGTTTATATGCCTGTCACTGAGACTCGTCAGTCTCATGCCCACTTACAGAAGAAGGGGTTTATGCCCATCTCATCCCTGTTAACAAACATCCACGCACGGCGGCGTCTTTCTACCATCTCCTTCCCAAATGACAGTAACAGGCAAATATCTCCCTTGGTTCAACTCCTCGATACATTCACATATCATTACTAGCCAACAGTCATTACTCATATAGGGTCAGTCATACTGCATGTTTTATCAATCGGTCGCTATAATATATGTTAAGGTCGCACAACCCAAGTCATGCTACGTATACTAATATGATTATGACTTAATCCGAAATACGTTATTCATGTGGTGCACGCAGCACGCGTACACCATCGTAGTGAAAAAGCGATCGCGTTGTCGCGCTTACATTTTTTCGGTCGGTAAAAACGTTCCGGTTGACGTTTCTGCTTATGCGCAATAAATGTAAAATCACCAATGTCCAGCGAAACAACAAAGCATTTTCGGTATAAATGCCACGAGCTGCTCGTTAACTTTCCTGTGAAGATTACTGTGAAGAGTTTCTTAAAATGTCGTTCAATGCAATAAAATATTACGTTTTTTTTTTTATAAATCACTGTCGCGGATATGGCGCACTAAAGTCACATGATTTACGCTGGCTATTAAAATATGCCTCCAAACTTGTTTGCCTCGTGTTAATTTGCAACAAACAACTTTGCTGAAAGGTTATATACATCCCAGCGAACAACCCGTAGTATGTATACCATAAATTCTTTGTCGTTTCGCTGCACATTGATGATTGTACACATATCGCGCATGCGCAGAGAAGTCAATCGGAACGTTTATAACGCCGAAAAAATGTAAGCGCTACACAGTAATGATAATACGAGTTATGGTAGTACTGATATTGTTCGCCAGGTCGTATTCGTGGGTTACCTCTTCGGGTCACCGATATTCGGCTACATAGGAGACACGTACGGCAGGCGGACGGTGAGTATAGCTACACTGTTTCTTATCTACTTGCACACAACCTCAGAAAGCGACACAAGTCGTTATAACCTCTTTGTCATGTGCGTGACTGTATCTGTGCAAGATATAATTATACAGCGACAGCGAATGGTCAGATAGGCTTATGCGGTTAAGACAAGTAAAGTCAATGTGAATAATAGTTACTATAAAATGTATAACAATAATATTATTAGTTACAAAAGACATTTTATTAGGGATATTTTCGATGCGGACTAGGTTAATCGCATTTACTAAAAGACTGCTAAGGTATGAGAAGACACGTGTAAGCAGTATGCACAATCAAAAAAAATCTAAATTTAATTATGGTATTTAATACTACGTTCTGAGTTTTGATTTGTTTTCTAGTCGCTAACCATGTCAGCTGTATGGGCGGTGTACTACGGCCTACTTAGCACGCTGTCTCCACGATACGCATGGCTGCTCATTCTCCGAGGTCTACTTGGCGTAGGTGTTGGTGGCGTGCCTCAGGCGTAAGTATCAGTCAAAACACCTTCAAATGGTGTCTATTTTGTGAAGATGATCAGAAATACGGTACTACTAGTTGGTACTGTCTTCCTAATCAGTTCCCGAAGAAGGCCGCTGATGGTAGCTGAATCGTTGAAATGAGTAGAAATTATTAGTTGCGTAATCGTAAAATTTACTTGAATAAGACTGTCTAGTTTGGTTTTGCTGGATTTGCGTTATCACAAGCGAGGTCAGCAATGATTTTGAAACAAACACTGTGAGAGGAGTTTCAAAGTATTCGTATATTCGTTTTTCACGGAACCGATTAATGACCTAATAACTAAGTCATTATGGACGCCTAGATGTTAATGTTATACCATAACTTGTATCCATGAACTATACACTGTATATCTTACTCAATAGAAATTAACTTAATCATACCATAACACAGTTGATGAACACACACGCATACACGCACACGCACACGAACACGCACACGCACACGCACACGCACACGCACGCGCACGCGCACACGCACGCACGCACGCACACGCACACACACACACACACACACACACACACACACACATACAGGTGTGTAACGCAATACTAGCGCACCTGCTGGAGTCACAGCCTTCACCTATCATACGATATATCGCCATTCCTTCCAGTGTCACATACGCCTCTGAGTTCATGCCCAACAAGATCAGAGGTCAATGTATACTGGCCTTAGAGGTACGGTTGATTAAAACACACGTGTTTGCTATCAACTACATGCAAGTCGCATACATATGGCTTAGTAAAAGTCAGTGAAGCAGGCATTGTAATGACGCATGTCTCAACGCGGTAATAATGGTTACGCAATCCTTCATTAGGTGACTTTTTACTAGTAATACCATTTTCCGTAATGATACCATCCATCCAATTATTATATGTGTGTGGGGGTGGGGGGTGGGGTGAAGGATGTGAGTGTGTGTGTATAAATATGTAAAACGTGTTTACACAATTCGATTTTATTTTCTCCATTATTTCAAATGCATCTGCAAAAAGGCAACACATTTGTATTCGCTACAATGGGCCATCTAGCTTGTGCAACTGTTGCGGGAAATATTGTTGTTGCTTACCTAAGCATTTAAGCAGTGAGATTAACAAAACACGTCTTGTTTTTGCTTTGATGTTGTCGACGTGAACTGAGCAGAAATTGACGTTCGGCGGAAACGTGTTGTAGTTCTTCTGGGCATTTGGGGCGTTATTTGAGGTGCTCCTGGCAATGTGGCTCTTGCAGTCCTACGGCTGGCGCTGGTGGTTGGCTGCGTCGGCCCTACCGCTTGTGCTCTTCCTGTCCTTGACCTCGGTGAGTGTGTGAAGAGACAGAACAATCGGGAAAAGCTGCTGTATGTGTGTGTGTCTGTGTGTCTGTGTGTATGTGTGTGTGTGTGTGTGTGTGTGTGTGTGTGTGTGTGTGTGTGTGTGTGTGTGTGTGTGTGTGTGTGTGTGCGTGCGTGCGTGCGTGCGTTCGTGCGTGGGTGGGTGCGTGTGTGTATGTTTGTGAGACGGGCAGACGGGCGGGCGGGCGGGCGGGCGGGCGGGCGGGCGGGCGGGCGGGCGGGCGGGCGGGCGGGCGGGCGGGCGGGCGGGCGGGCGGGCGGGCGGGCGGGCGGGCGGGCGGGCGGGCGGACGGACGGACGGACGGACGGACGGACGGACGGACGGACGGACGGACGGACGGACGGACGGACGGACGGACGGACGGACGGACGGACGGACGGACGGACGGACGGACGGACGGACGGACGGACGGACGGACGGACGGACGGACGGACGGACGGACGGACGGACGGACGGACGGACGGACGGACGGACGGACGGACGGACGGACGGACGGACGGACGGACGGACACATACGCACTCGCACACACAATATAATCACAAATGAAGTATATAATGCTGTATCTTCTATAGTTCTTCCCTGAGAGTCCGAGGTACCAGATTGTACGCGGGGAAGTGGACAAGGCCGAGGCGACGATAATTAAAATTGCTAAAGAAAACAAGGTTACTCTTCCTA
>OZ024855.1:53580261-53600261 GCA_964017155.1 Oasisia sp. SBJ-2009 | reverse complement strand
CCAGGATTGCACTATGAATGTTTTTGTAAATTCCTATCTAAGTTATACACCGACCCTCAGTCAAGTCATTCAGCGATGGTGGGCCTGCAATGTACTGAAAGCGTGCATTGTCCAGTTATAGTAACATGTAGTCTATAGATGTCCACAACCAGCGGTGATGATCAGAGGTTTCACCCAAAGTTATCTGAGTCGTCGTGACGAGTGTAGTGCGTTTGTACCTTCCACGTGGTTTGTCCCTTTAGGTTCTGCTTCGCGTGTCGCTCTACTCTGCAGTCGGCGTGTACGCCATTTTCGGTATCGTTGCCGGGATAGCCGCCTTCCTACTGCCCATCGAAACGAAGGGACGCAGTCTACAGGTATTGCGTTGCCTCGCTGCCATTTATCGGCGCGTTACATTCAACCCGGGTGATGCGTATGTCCATGTATGCGTAAAGTATAATATTTGGCTCCTGTAGATCAGGTGGTGAACAGTAAAATACAGTAGTTAAAAATGTATCGTTTGTTGTCGTTATACTTATACGATATAATTATAATTTGCGCGTTCAGATTTGTGACCAATCATAGGAGTGACGTTATGTGATGCATGCATGAGGAGAAACCGTCATAGGACAGAAATTGTGTATGTCTTCAGAAAGCAAACATATTATAATGTATGCATCAACATAAACAGCACGGAGATAAAAATTAGACGTCCCGATAAATAAAATATATCTAAGCGGAACAGTCGCAGTTGGTGCTAGATATACTTCTCCGTAAAAACGCCCATGCGCACAAATTTCACTCGGATATTATTTATAGCCCGAAAAAAATGTAAGCGCAACAGCGTGAAGTTGATAAATGTGCACTATTCCGACTGACATGTCGAGAGGGTTTAGCAATGTGGCATTTGTAGGCAAAGCTGTGTTTCTTATTCGAATAATGCACCGTGCTACAAGTTTCACATCGGGCCACTCGACCACGGAGTGGGACAACAGTAGTTTATTATCGCTCATCCTTCCAATGCACCTGCAATATACAACTCGTACGTGTAACAAATAATTTAATTAAGTCAGCTGCACTGAGATCACCCAACGACGTTAGCCACTGAATCGGTCTATATGTCATCTAGTTAAAAAAAAAAAACAATGATCCACCGTTCATGTCCAAAGCGATATAGTTCCCGACAGGAAAGTCGACGCCGTAACTTGACGAGATTCCAACAGTTCTGTGGTGGTGAATCGTCTTGTCGTGTGCTTGTAATGTAGGAAATAGGTTAAGTGGTAACTCAAATACTGACCTGTCAACATATCTACCGTCGACATCCCCACTGATACATCACTGCTCCTGTTATGGTGCAACTATCAACGTCAGTTGTGATCTAGATCCAGTATATTATATTTCCTCTCTTCTTGCTGTTTCAGAATGTCACCAACTGAAGTTTATTGCACGCTGATTTGCACAAGGCCAATGATTGGTGATTCGTCGACAACTAACGCATTTGTTTTATACGAAGTGATGGAACCGTGCAAAGTATTATATGAAAAGCACAAAGATTAATTGGACACGGTTTACGTCAGATTATTACATTTGCTGCAATGGTTGGATTGGAAAGGAGACACTTATACAGAAAACATTTACATCAGGCGTACTTTCGACTGCCTTAAAAGGTATATTTCCTCTGTCGTTGCAAACAACTACACTATTAGCTTTGCACTGAATGACACTATCTCTGATAGCCGAACGATCAGGATCCATTGAAGATTTACATTTCGATAGAGAAAACGTGTATTGTATTCATAGTTATATATAAATATATATATATATATATATATATATATATATATATATATATATATATCGTGTTGAGTTAATAAGAAGCATGATGTGTATTGTACATTTTGTCAATAATAATTGTAATTATACAAATTCGTAATTAAAGCGGTAATAAGATTTACTACCATTTGTTTAGATTTACTTACTTTACTTTTACTTTCCTCGTTTGTGGAGGAGGGAGGGATCAGGGGACAGTTTCGTTATAGACAGTGGGGGTTGAGGCGAGTTGAAAATGATTTCGTCTGATACACGAAATCGATATTGTCAGACGATCCCTTAGCTTAGATCAACTATGGACCCATAAAGATCGCTACTTGTTTCACTGGAGCAACGTTCTGCAGACTCCAATCTGCGGCAATATTAGAATTGGAAATTGTCACACGCACGCCCGCACATATATGTGTGTATGCATACACACGTACGTACGTGCGTACGTACAACACCATATTTTACATAACAAAAATCACTCGTTAACACTATTTTATATATTTACTAGCTGAGTAACCAGGGTTTCATGAGGAGAACACAGTCACCACGCTGATACTTGTGTCAATTGCGACCGCGAGGTTTCATCCACATGCATCGCCCTGAATAAATATGCTAGCAGAATTAAATCTTAGGAAGCATTTAAAAACACGTACAGTCTCTCGTGTTAAAATCTTTTGAAAATTGCGTTGCATTTCTCAACTAGTGTGCCCCGAAAAAACAATACGGTACACGGTCAAGTACGTCATGGCACAACGAAATACATGCTAACGTGTGCAAGAATGCACACACAGCCGTACGCAATATTGAGCACTCCGCTTTCTCCGCGTCCCCCGGACGAATTAAAACATTAGATCACATGCAAAATTTCAGTACGTAACATAAAAAATTGATACAGATATGGGTCCATGCAGGTAGGCACACAGGCATGCATGCATGTATGCAGGCTGGCTGGCTGGCAGGCAGAGACAAATAAACAATCATAATAAACAAACAGAAAAGCTGTTTTATATTATAAAAAATAAACATTCAATGCATATTCTTGGAAAATGGCATATATGCAAGCCTCACTAGTTCCATCACCCTGTTAGGAGATATTCTTATTGATATGAATAATAGGGTAATTTTAATATCTATAAAATGTAAATGTGAGAAACGACTCATACGTCCCCACGTTCCCCTAATGTCAACACCGTATGTGTCGGTGGCGGAACCTAGCGAGCGTCAGTACAAACTAAATTACGGTCGTCTGTCATTGCCGATCCAGTGCGTTGGTTTTTCTTATCTGTAACGCAAACCCTTACAATTATATTACATTTAGCATCATTTAATATTATGTTTATTTTGGATTTTTGTCATGAAAGCGTTGTTCGTACCGCCATCATCTTATTTTGTCGCATTTAACTGAATTAACCTCTTTTATCGCCCATTCCTTGTCGGCATCCAAGGCCAAGCAACACGACACGTCAATAGATTGGTTACAACGACCGGCGGGGTTCTATTAACTCTCTAGCCTGTATGTGTTGTGATTACATTGGTATGATCTTATAATGTATATATATTTCATTGAGCCAATCAGCCTTTATCAGAACATTTACGCCCAAGGCCAAGCCGACCTTTCTTACTTAACTTGGCCTCCGTTCTTACTTAGACTTAGACTGTTTTAGTTTCTAATCTACGACTATATTTCTATAACTAGTATAGCGTATGCTGGCACTGAGGGTGGCCACTGTTAAATCCCACCCAGCTTCGGGATGCTTGTCGCCTTCATTGGTTCGTCTACGTCCAAACTGAGACGGGACCGCCGGTAACGTGATTCTTCGATGCGCAAGTTGTACACGGTCCCCAGTATTGAGAGACCCAACATACAACATGCCTGCTACATCCATGTAGTGAATGTATTTGTGATGCATAGCCATAGTACTACTACCAACAGTCGCTTGTTTGTTGCATATATATTGGTGGCACCATGGAGGTAACATTAGCTATTTAAAAAACACCTTTAAGTTTAACATGTTATATTATAAATTGTGTTTTATATATATATAACCTATTTTCTGGCATATAGTGGGGAAAGAAATGACAAGTTAGCATGGAAATGTGTTTGTGGCATTAATTACTGTACAAGTAAACAGGAAATACATGAGAGGTGGCAATTTTTTGACGATGGTTTAGATAAACATGAGATGGCCTACCTCACTCATCAAATAGGAGGGGATCGAAATATTGGATAACTATTTCCTATCGCATTATTACGTTTCAAAACAAATAGCTGTGGACTCATGCAATTATATATGCAGACCACATAACCATTAAAAAATGAATCAATATCAATGTCGCATGCATGCAGAACACGGGTATCCTGTTATGTGATATTAAGCTATGTTTACACCGAGTTAAACTGGTCCAGTAAGTTGCCCGGCTAAGCTTGACTAAACCAGTTGATTTTGTGACTGTTCATTTTTGTGGCTGTCAGTAAACGATTTTTACGGAAATGAGTGGATTAAGTATCTTTAATGCACCAGACTGCACTTTGGTCGTAGCATCATAGCTTTATGTAGAGACCCGTCCACCCGTCATTAGGAAGGGTAAAGACAAATATGGATGGGCAGTAATATGGGTGGACGGGTAAAAAAAAGAAGGAGCAAAAAAGGTCTTCCAAAACCGTAGATATTGTTAGTTATGCCTTGAAAGTGAGTGTAAATGGTGTCATATGTGTATTGGTAGCACATTTCAGGTCATCGGGCACATCTGAAAGTCCGTAAACTAGCTTAACAGTTAACATCCATGTGTCCACCAAAACGTGTGTGACTGGCAATAATTTTATCCTGCATGAAGCCCTGCATAGCATGATGTATTCTAGATATCTCATGATAAATGATGTAATGCCCCTGTTATTGATTTAAGGAAACTCATGACGTGTTCACAGCAGGTTTATTGTTAACATAATGACTGGTCCAATTTAAGTGCGTAAACACAGTGCATAAGCAGTTAAACTTTAAGCAAAATAGATTTAAATCTCATCACTTGTGCTGAACACATTTTTAGATTGAACTGACATGATATTGTGATTGTTCTTCCAGGGTCCACGTCCTGCAATGGCACTGTGGCAACATAGACAACACTTGCTGGGCTTCCTTCTTCAGAGTTGCACAACTCTGCGATGTCCAGCGTCACGGCTAGGAACAGGGTACAACACAATCACCTATCAGCGATCCTACAGCATCGTAAAACCGGGGAAGGTGTCACCCTGCAGAAATGTTCCCACGCACATTAAGAAACCGCCCTATGCCGGCTGGCTTAGACGGATGCCTAAGAAGATGAAGGCTGTCGAGATCAAAACAGATGATCAGATTCTTGCCATGCGAGAATCGTGCGCAGTTGCCAGAGATATTCTTCGGCTCGCGGGAGAGAAAGCAGGGGTGGGCGTATCAACAGACGAGATCGATGAATTCGTGCACAGTTTGTGTATTGAAAAAGGGGTTTATCCATCCCCGTTGCAGTATCGGGGTTTCCCGAAGTCGGTGTGCACGTCTGTGAACAATGTTGCTTGCCATGGCATACCAGATGACAGGCCTTTAGAGGATGGAGACATAGTCAATATAGACATCACAGTAAGTGCATATACTTGAGTACTGTAATCACTATCAAGTTATCTTTAACTTTATATAGTTTATATGTTTCCGGATATAATTATCTTCAAAGGTGCTTAAAATACAACATTGCTATATAAAATAAAATGCATACCCCCAGGGTTGGTGTTTAAAATACAACATAAAATAAAAATGCATACGTAATAATATTATATAGTTGTTTCATAAATAACTTATCTAAAATAAAGTGTCAGCTATCTACTACACATGACCATGTCACTAAATTACACAAATAATTATATATAATGCAATGTATAATAAACCAGTAAATCACTTATTCTTTCACCATCATAATGCTCAAGTGTCCTCTTCTTATTTGGTCATTCTTAGACAAGAAAACAGATGTTTCAATATTTTCAATTTTATCCACTACAACCTCACTGTAACGACCACCTCACTGTAACCACCTACACTACCACCTCATTGTAACCACCTACACTACCACCTCACTGTAACCACCTACACTACCACCTCACTGTAACCACCTACACTACCACCTCACTGTAACCACCTACACTACCACCTCACTGTAACCACCTACACTACCACCTCACTGTAACCACCTACACTACCACCTCACTGTAACCACCTACACTACCACCTCACTGTAACCACCTACACTACCACCTCACTGTAACCACCTACACTACCATCTCACTGTAACCACCTACACTACCACCTCACTGTAACTACCTACACTACCACCTCACTGTAACCACCTACACTACCACCTCACTGTAACCAACTACACTACCATCTCACTGTAACCACCTACACTACCATCTCACTGTAACCACCTACACTACCACCTCACTGTAACTACCTACACTACCACCTCACTGTAACCACCTACACTACCACCTCACTGTAACCAACTACACTACCACCTCACTGTAACGAGCACCCACTGTAACCACCTACACTACCACCTCACTGTAACCACCTACACTACCACCTCACTGTAACCACCTACACTACCACCTCACTGTAACTACCTACACTACCACCTCACTGTAACCTCCTACACTACCACCTCACTGTAACGAGCACCCACTGTAACCACCTACACTACCACCTCACTGTAACCACCTACACTACCACCTCACTGTAACCACCTACACTACCACCTCATTGTAACCACCTACACTACCACCTCACTGTAACCACCTACACTACCACCTCACTGTAACTACCTACACTACCACCTCACTGTAACCTCCTACACTACCACCTCACTGTAACGAGCACCCACTGTAACCACCTACACTCCACCTCACTGTAACCACCTACACTACCACCTCACTGTAACCACCTACACTACCATCTCACTGTAACTACCTACACTACCACCTCACTGTAACCAACTACACTACCATCTCACTGTAACCACCTACACTACCACCTCACTGTAACTACCTACACTACCACCTCACTGTAACCACCTACACTACCACCTCACTGTAACCACCTACACTACCACCAGCAAATGAGCAGACTACACAATTAATTTCCTGTTATTCAGGTTTTTCACAAGGGTTGCCATGGTGACACCTCAGCGACATTCCTCGTGGGTGATGTCGATAGTGAGGGTTGTACTCTGGTAGAGGCAGCAAGGCGATGCAGGGACGAGGCAATAGCTATCTGTGGGCCAGGCATCCCACTACACTACATTGGCTGCACCATCAGGCACGTGGGTTGCGGGTTACAGTCACACTCTTGAACATTTCACCAATTTGTTGTGTTTAAACCAAACAATGATGTTATTGTTGACCTTACAGCTGTGTTTCTTAAGCAGATATAACATTGGCATAAAACCGACATGGATTAATCTCTGAAGGCCACGATACACTTAGATAGATAGGCTGGACTCGTGATAAGGCAAAGGGCTTTCTTGTCCACCAGCCGTCTAGTGTTAATTCTCTACGAGGCAATCTTGTTAATTCTTGTTAAATAATGTTAATTCTGGTTAAATCCGGTTAAATATTGTTAATTCTTGTTAAATATCCCACAGATTTTTATCCATCCTATTCACCATTTGAGAGTTTAACTCCCACAAAGTAAAGTTCAGCCTGCCTCTTAGATTACTTGTCCACCATCAATGTTTTGGGGCCTATTTAAAAGCAAAAAAAAGTTAACTGTTTCGTGGCATACACCTAATAGAGTTAATATATAGTAACAATTTCCACATATACTTAATTTTTTAACGTCAGCGGTTTACTCAGAATGTGACTTTAAAGTCTAAAATTCTAACGAAATCCACGATGGTCTAGACGCCGCCATTAAATGAAGGGTTAAATTGACTTGGCCATTCAGCGCGCGGCATTCTATGTCTGACCCTTAACCTGCGACATTGTTAAGGGTCAACAACTTCGAGTCTTCGACAGTTCGTTCAGTTGGCGTGACATCTAGCAGCTGCTTATAGACGTGTATCTAAATCTGTGGTTAAATCTATGGTAAACTTTAGTAATTATGCCTTACTGTTCGGCATACGGTTGCAATAATAGTTGAAACAACCGGTAGTATTGAAGAAATTGATTCATATTTGCGGGCGTACTGTTTGGAATCCCTCCAGTCCAAGTACAGTTCACTTTGCTCGGTCCATTTTTAGGAGAAATGCTTTGAAGTAGACATGTAGCATCAGTTGATGGGATGATTTCAGCGATAACAATAATATACCACTTTATATTTACCGTCATCAGCATGTTACGCGCGTTGCCGAGTTGCAGCCATTTCATGACAACAGCCAAACCCCATGCAGTGAATCTGCGTGGAGAGCGCCTCGATCACCGTCGTGACGTCATTCTTCGTCTAAGATGGAGTAGCGCGTAGTATTTGGATGGCTGGGTGTTAAAAGATATTTTTCTGGTAAACCGCTGGCGTAAAAAAATTGAGTATATGTGGAAATTGTTACTTTATATTAACTCTATTAGGTGTATGCCACGAAACAGTTAACTTTGTTTTGCCTTTAAGGCTTTGTTGCTCTTAGTGTCCACGTCCTCTCATAGACCATAGTGGCTCAGGGATACAACTTTGCACTCTCAACTAAGAGCACCCGGATTCAAATCCTGTGCTGCCGTGTCAAACCTTGAGCACATTTTGTTCACCCTACACTGCTTCAGTTCACTCAGCCGTATGAATTAGTTCCTGGCTATAGGCAGTGGTGGATATTTGTATGCAAATAGTCTTAGCACATAAATTGCAGCATGGCTGAGTGTTTTGTGGAGACGTTGAGACGGTGTTCAGTCATACAGGTCTGCCAGGGAGTAAAGTGTAAAGCACTCTTAGGATACTGCACTATACAAAAGTAAAGGCAATTTTTTATATAGCACAGTATCCAGTCCTCAGAACCGTTCAAGTGCTTTACACTTTAATTCCCTGACAGACCTGTTCACTCAGACACCATCTCGGCTTCTCTGGGAAGCATCCAGCCATATGCTACAATTAATGCACGAAGGCTGCTCGTACACATATCCACCACTGTCTATAGTCAGGTACTCATTTATTCAGCTGAGTGAACTGGAGCAATGTAGAGTGAAAAAACTTGCCCAAGGTTTTAACACCGCTACACAGGATTCAAACCCGGGTTCTCGTAGTCAAGAGTCCGAAGCTCTACCCCTGAGCCACTGCGCTCTACAACACCTTAACGTTTGTACTTTTGCTATTTTACAGCCAAATATGTGAGGAGCTACATATGGACATTATACCACAGTTCTGTGGCCATGGCATAGGGACATACTTTCACGGTCCCCCAGATATCTTCCACTTTGGTAAGTATTATTGCACAAAGTACACACATTGAATAATAACATGTCATACTGCTCATGAAATACATCCGACTTGACACAGTGAATCAGGAATTAAGTCACAAAAGCCTGTCCTGCAGATGGGCCAAAAATACCGCCGTAGATTATGTCTAATCTTTCAATGTCCTGTTTGTTTTCCTCGATATATAATCCAGAACTAATCAAATACAGTGCACAGTTACAGCTCACAGTTAAACAACAATAGCTATTATGCACCAAATGGCCTAGTTTCTCAAAATATTGTAAGAAATGAGCTAACATGAAACATTTGATCTATGGAAAGGTACAAAACTACATTTCCCAACTCTGCTGTGGCAAATCGCATTTTAATTAACTGTCACATATTAAAATATTCCAATCTAGACCAATAGTTTTCATTATCTGGAAAAGAAACTCACATGTGAAATAACAGTAATAATCAGTTTGCATGATATTAACCATGGTTATGTTAGTAATGAGAAAATCCTGGAAACAAACAACCGAGGGTGGGATTTTGTGGAACGTCCACCTGAAGTCATACATTTCATATAAAAATCACAATACATATAATTATATATATATATTCATATATATATATATATTTATATATATATGTATATATATATACATGTATATATATATATATATATATATGTATACTTATGTATATATATATATATATGTATAATTATATATATATATATATATATATATATTTGTGATGTCTGCTCTGATTTTATATTGTTCATCTTAAACACATTCCAACACTTATGTTTATACATCTTGCTACAAAACTGTTTCGAAAGTTTTAACATGCTACAAAACTATTTTGAAAGTTTTAATATTTCACAACAAAATGAGCCATGTAGGTATAATGGTGTCATGATTCCACTTCCAGCCAATGAGATGGATGGCATAATGAAGGCTGGAACAACATTCACTATAGGTAACTCAAATATATCTTATTACTAATACTGATAATAATAATATTATTATTACTATATCACCATTACTGTCGAGACAAATGTTCTTTGCATTTAGATTATTATTTTTATCACATTTTAAACACCGTCAATATTTAAGTGGTAGTGGCGTGTTTGATAGCTTGCTGGGAAATAAAATTACAAGTCACAGTCATACCCACACTTGCAACTTTCTCTCCAGAGTATGGTGTTTAAGAATGTATCTGGTCGGGATCCATTCCTGGTCTTTTTCTTGGCGATGGTCAAGTTGGTGGCAATTTCCAACAGTGAATGACATCTGCAGTTTTTGTCCCTAGACTTCCAGTTTTTTGTTCAAGTCTTCCTGCAAATGATCCTCATCAGATGGGGGCTTGGTCCGGGAACAGAGGATGTTGTTCTTAGCGAAGTGTCATAGTCACCATTTCAAATATCTTTGATGTAGACTAGGAACAGGGTGACTCTCCTGGGTAGTGACTCAGTTCATAACCACTCTCTCATTGAGTAGTGACCCAGTTCATGACACTCTCTCCTTGAGTGGTGACCCAGTTCATGACCACTCTCTCCTTGAGTGGTGACTCAGTTCATGACCACTCTCTCCTTGAGTAGTGACTCAGTTCATGACACTCTCTCCTTGAGTGGTGACTCACTTCATGACACTCTCTCCTTGAGTGGTGACTCAGTTCATGACCACTCTCTCCTTGAGTAGTGACTCAGTTCATGACACTCTCTCCTTCAGTAGTGACTCAGTTCATGACACTCTCTCCTTCAGTAGTGACCCAGTTCATGACATTCTCTCCTTCAGTAGTGAGTCAGTTCATGACACTCTCTCCTTCAGTAGTGACCCAGTTCATGACACTCTCCTTGAGTAGTGACTCAGATGATGACACTCTCTCCTTGAGTAGTGACCCAGTTCATGACACTCTCCTTCAGTAGTGACTCAGATGATGACACTCTCTCCTTGAGTAGTGACCCAGTTCATGACCATGCTAAGATTCTGAGTATTGATTTAGATCAGACCATTTTCTCCTGAGTATAGATTCATAACACAAACATCTCCTCTAGAATAGTGAATCACTCTCTCTCTTGCCAAATATGTTGATTCTGAAATATTTATGTGTTTGACTGAGAGAAAATACATTGATACTATCTGTTGTTTCAGAGCCTATCGTAACAGAAGGCTTGCCGCCAATACAAGTCTTGGAGGACGAGTGGACAGCGATATCAGAAGACAACTCACGATCGGCACAGTTCGAACACACAATCCTCATTACCGAAAACGGTGTAGAGATTCTCACATGAGTTTCACAATAGTGTGTACATTTGCAGCTAATACCTCTGTCAATACCTCTGTCAACATACAGATTACTGAGAATTTATTATATAGTGCTCAATTTCTATGCACATTTTATTTGTGACTATTTTTGTAATAAACGTAATGCTATTGTACTATTAATAAATACATTGTTTATTATTTATGATGGAAATATCATAAAGGAGAATACTCCACTGACTCATCCGTACTGGGACCTGTTACGTAGCAAACGGTCGGTCAAGCCGAGACCTGTTGCCTAGCAAAAGTTCCATATAAGTGTGTCACGATAAATGGCGTGACTCCGCGCGATTGGAGCTCATTGCCATGATTGGGGTCTAAGCGAGGCAATTGGGGACTGGGAACACAAGAATAATACACAATAAAATAGTTTACGGGATTTGCATTTTACATTGTTGTACATTGTGGTTTCGATAAGCACTGATGTCTGACAAGTTTTCTAAATTCGTAAAATCATATCACATGTCTACGTTTGCCCCTCACAGGTTGTACTACGCGAAAAATGACACATTATTAGTCAAGATCGCCAAACGCAAGTACTTGCCGCTATTGGACCATTATAATCGATTACAATTCTTCATTTCCGTGATCATTGTCACCGGCAAAGTGTTCCACTGCTTCTGCTTGTAATAATCCTTCGGACGGTATAACTGAAATAGTTAGACTGGAACCGTTCGATTAATACAACCAAAAACAAAACGAAGAGTTCTATGGAGAATATGGATCTCCTGCCCCCAGCCTCGTTTTCGCGCGCGAGACTTACACGCCCTATACGCTGTGGCACGATGTCTGCGGGGTCAAATATTCCCGTGTAAAATGATCGCTTAAAACTGTCTTTGTGTTATATAGAGACACGTTTGCGGAAGGCTACACGTATTCGGCATCAATTGGTAATGTTTCGATGGGTTACTAGGCAATTGGCCATGTGATGGATAGGGTAATTAGAGTCCACATTGTTGTCATAAACGTACCGTTTTCTCCCACATCTCCGCTCCTATAATTACGATTTCACGACTGGTTGGGTCACTCTTCAGGTACATGTTTTTCTTACTATAATGAAGTAGTGCGTCAAAGCGTTACTGATAATGCAATCTTTTTGTATTGCGCCCGCAAAAAAATTCTCTGGCGCGTCACATACATGCCAGGGTTTTGTTAAGAGCTGGAACCCGGGTAAGTTACCAGGCTGTGAATTTGCATGTACCCTGCTGTATTGTAGACGAAGGCAGATTGTGATGGGAGTAGTGCGGAGAGAGACACATGTAGAGAGTGGGAGAGGAGTAGAGAGTGGGAGAGGAGTAGAGAGTGGGAGAGGAGTAGAGAGTGGGAGAGAAGTAGAGAGTGGGAGAGGAGTAGAGAGTGGGAGAGGAGTAGAGAGTGGGAGAGGAGTAGAGAGTGGGAGAGGAGGGGAGAACAAGAGACGGGGAGAACTGGAGACTGTCGATAGAGAATGTAGTGAGAGAAAAGTGAAGAAAAACAAGAAAAATTACGAATGACGGAACCCATGGGCAACTTCACCCCTGAAGACAGGGATTCCTTAACGCGGTTTTTTTTTTGGTCATCGTTGGACTTGCGACTGTGGCGCCACCTAACAATTTAGCTGCACCACCCTTGTCCCCGACTCGTCTAGGTGTATACGTGACGTCAGCTCAACAAACAAGATTTAACAAGATTGCCACCTAGATATTCAACTCTAGATGGTAGGTGGACTAGGAACCCCTTTGGCTTATCGAGAGTCCAACCTATCTATCTTAATATACCCCGCCCGTCTTAGGTATATGTCGATTTTATTTTTAAATATATTAACACTACTAGCACCTATGCAGTCAGCTGATAATTTGTTCCATTCGTTAACTGTTCTTTGTGAAAATGAGAATTTTCTAATATCTAGTCTTCACTGCTTCTTTGCTAATTTTACTCCATGTCCTCTAGTCCTTCTGTCTTCCTTGACCGTGAAAAAAATATGTCTGGCAATATTTTCATACCCATTCAATAGAATAAACATTTAAATATGATCTCTCAATCGTCTGGTTTCTAGAGTTGTAAAACCACATTCTTTTAGACGCATTTCATAACTAAGATTCCTGAGTTTTTGTATCATTTTGGTTGCTCTCCTTTGTACTCTTTCTCGCATATCAATATCCTTCTTGCGATATGGCCTCCATGCTTGTATACAAACACCTGCAATTGCACCCAATTGAAATCCGATGTGGCGCACTCCGACTCGCGGCCGGACCTGAATTCGGCAAAACGCATACCTCGCATGTCGCGCAAGCGCAGTGACCGTTCTACCTGCTTTGACGTAGCGTTGGTGACATACGTCAGACCGAGTTTCCTCAAAACGCATACCGCGCATGCATTTTATTTTAGATTTGCGAATAACCTATTGTATTAGTCGTGTATTAGTAATGGAAACTATGTTAGTTACAACTGAGAATCCTGGCCCGCTACCATCGCGGTCCTAGATTAGTGCCGAAGCTGGGCCCGTCTGAATCTGGGACCACGACACCGGAACTCCAAGACTCCAACTCTGATAATCCGTGCATTGTGAAATGAACATTGTCTTGGGAGACCACCTCTTCTGCGCACAAGTTGGTCTTTCAACACAGGTTGTCTCTCATTACAGGTTGTTCAAAACATTATAATGGTATTCATGAGTATATACATGTACTAACTACTCCGTTAATAACGCAATGTTTAATACATTTACAAATATAAAAATATTGAATACAAATTGATGTGCATATGATAGCAATTGCACATCTGGATTAACTGAGCTATGGATTTTGTAAGTAAGTTAAATTGATTAGTTACAACAACGCGCAAAATGCGCCAGACGTCAGCTGGGCAACACGCTAAATAATGACCTACGTAATCTAAGCGTGCGTGCTCGCAGCATGCGTGGCTTTTTATCGGAATAGTTTTATTGTTAAAAACACAATGCGACATCGTCGAACGAAATGTAATTTCTGTACTAATGTATAAACACATCATATGAATAGAAGGAAATTGACAAATGACCACGTCGTCCCACGTAATTAAGCTTAACCATAGCCGTATGTTTGTTGTAATAACACGAGTGAATTAACTCGCTAAATTAACTCGCTGTAGAGCGTTATGGCTCAGGGGTAGAGCTTCCGACTCTCGACTACGAGAACCCGGGTTCGAATCCTATGCTGCGATGCTAAAACCTTGGGTAAGTGTTTTCACTCTACATTGCTCCAGATCATTCAGCTGTACCTATAGACAATGGTGGATATGTATGCGAACAACATTCGCACATTAATTGTAGCATATGGCTGGATGCTTCCCAGAGAAGCCGAGATGGTGCCTGAGTGAACAGGTATGTCAGGGAAGTAAAGTGTAAAGCGCTTTGAACGGTCATGAGGACTGGATACTGCGGTATATAAGAACTTTTCTTTTACTAATTTGGGGCTGGACGAACGACGTTAAGACTGCTTGACCGATGACTTGTCGCAATTTAGCATCAGATCCGGTCGTTGTTAACACTGTTGAAAACAATGATCGCGTAAATAATTTGGTTTGCCGCTGGTCGCTTCTGTTAGGTAGGTTGCGGATACATTTTAATGAGAAACGATCCCTGCCCAAGTAAACGGTCTTCAACTCGAGTGGCCGCTCACGACAGAGTCCGCACAAGACAGGTTTTACTATACCTACTACGCCTCAGCCATTTCACCCACTCATGTTCTCTGAAAAAAGTGTGCCGTTCCCACAATGCTCAAATATACGGAAGTGCGTATGCCGCACAACCGGCGCATTATGGGATCGGATCCCGGGCAAAATAGCGGCATTGTTTGCAGTGTCTGCTTTAGTTTGTCTTTTCCGAGCCCCACCCGTTGGACGCGATTACGTCGCATGACGTCACAATCGTGACGCCATCTCTATACGTCTTCAGCGCTCGCCAAAATGACAGACGACCTACTGGATTCCGATAATCCGTTCGAATTTCCGGGGGAAGTCCTCAAAAAACGTGCCGCGGTGAGTAAACTATCGCTAGTATCAGCATTGCGTATGTCCCCCCGACTTACTCCGTGGTTGTTTAACTTAGTATCTTACAAGTAGTGCCTGGTCCGCAAACATAGGAAGTCACGGGGGGTCTGAAACATTTTCAACTTGGCCGACGTGGGGGGTCTACTAGATGCTATTTTATATTAGTGTTTTCCGGAACAACCAAGATATAATATACTGTAGCGCTGTGGCGCAGAGTGGCGCAGAGTGGCGCAGAGTGGCGCAGAGTGGCGCAGAGTGGCGCAGAGTGGCGCAGAGTGGCGCAGTGGCGCAGTGACGCAATGGCTAGAGCTTCGGATTCTCGACGAAGTCAGAGAACTCTGATTCACATTTGTGCTGCCGTGTCAAACATCACGCTATTTGTTTCACTTCACATTGCTCCAGTTCACTCAACTGTATGAACGAGCACCTGGCTGGACGCAGTGGTGATAGTTATGTCGCAATAGTGTTTGAGCATTAATAGCAGTGCAGCTGGACGTTTCTCGCAGAAACCGAGATGGTATTCAATTGAACAAGTTTGCGAGGCAGTACAGTGTAAAGTGCTTTGGGCAACCATGGGGATTGAATAATGCTCTGTATAAGAACTTAACTTTACCCTTTTAGTGTTAATGTCTGTCCAGTGGCCTGGGGCGTGTATCTGTTCCCGTTCGGTACGAACAAGTGTAGGGTGTCTTCGTCGACAGGAGAGTCTGGAGGATGGACGACAGGACCTGAAGTTCCTTCACACCGTCGGTAACTTGGCCCCCGATTCCGTCTGGATCGTGTTGAGCCCCCTCATCCTCTTCGCTGTTGAGGCCGTCATTATGTCGACGATCATCATCTTCTCACAAGCCCGTAAACGTACGTACACCAATCGCCCAGCGTTCACTGGCAATCGCTACGCGAAAGGAACGTGGAGGGGAGGAAAATGACTTGAGATTAATCGATAAATCCGTAATAACCGATAAATCACTCCTCGATTATTTTCAGGTACAGCAATATTACTTTTCAATGGGTAATAAAATATTTCAACTAGTATGTATCATAATCCCGTAAACGTACACACACCAATCGTTCAAGTACGTTCACTTGAAAGAAACGAGGATGAAAACGAGTTGTACTTGTTAAATGAGTAGTATTCAATAAATCACTCCACGATCTAGTTTCAGGTAAAGCAATACGCATGTTCATTGGCTAACAAACGTTTTACTAGGATGTCTCTCAATCCCGTAAACTAAACACGAACACCAATCCCTCAAAGTTCAGTATTAAGCGATAATTGAAAGAAACGGGATGGAAATCATACATCAATCGCCCAACGTTCACTGCCAAGTGATAGGTTACACAAATGTGACTGGAAACAATTATGTGTAATTGTTAATTGGGTAGCCATGCAATAAATCATTCCACCATATTTTATCAAGTAAAGAAATACTCGATGTCATTCGTTAACAAAATGTTCAGCTAGCAGGTCTCACAATTCCTAAAACATATGCGTACACAAATCGCCCAACTTACAGTATTAAGCGATATTAACTAAGTATATTATGTTGTTGATTAGAAAGAACACTGCTAACGACGTTGTCTAACAATATCTTTAACCACAAGTTCCTACGAAACAATGGCTATTGTTTTCTTGGCATTCTCCTATTCGGGAATATGTGTTTGAAAGTGTGCTGATTGTACTGTATAAAGACTGCCAATATAATATATTTACAATCATTATATATATATATATATATATATATATATATATATATATATATATATATATATATATATATATATATATATATATAATGAGGCTGTACAATACAATGGGCTGTACAATTCAAGAATAGGCACAATGAAAGTATGAAAGCTAATATAAATATTCAACATAGTACATTGATATAATTGATATTTATATAACATAAAACATTTAAAACATTAAAACATAAAAATAATCCCAATTTATAGATACATAGCTTATTTAATTAAAAACGATAACAAACAACTTTTAAAATAAAAATAAAATAAATAATAACAATTACAATTAATAATTCAAATAGAAACATCCAAAATAGTATAAATAATTATCTAATACTGTTAGTATGGCAGACACGTCCATCGACCACATTCTATTAACAGTCCTCACTGATTAACGTCATTTCGTGTGAGTCTGTCTGCAGGCCCTGGGAGGCGCAGGACGGTGTACGTTCGTTGTTGTCAAATGGCAACGAGCGCCGCCCAGACGGACATCGTGAAACCGGAAAAAACGGAGTGGAACAGCATCCTACACCTAACGAGATACTTAAATAAGGTGAGTACGACCTACACCTAACGAGATACTTAAATAAGGTGAGTACGACATACACCTAACGAGATACTTAAATAAGGTGAGTACTACCTACACCAAACGAGATACCTAAATAAGGTGAGTACGACCTACACCTAACGAGATACTTAAATAAGGTGAGTACGACCTACACCTAACGAGATACCTAAATAAGGTGAGTACGACCTACACCTAACGAGATACTTAAATAAGGTGAGTACGACCTACACCAAACGAGATACATAAATAAGGTGAGTACGACCTACACCTAACGAGATACTTAAATAAGGTGAGTACGTCCTACACCTAACGAGATATTTATTGAAGGTGAGTACGATCTACACCTAACGAGATACTTAAATAAGGTGAGTACGACCTACACCTATCGAGATACATAAATAAGGTGAGTACGACCTACAACTAACGAGATACTTAAAGAATGTGAGTACGACCAAAACCTAACGAGACACTTAAAGAATGTGAGTACGTCCTACACCTAACGAGATACTTAAGTAAGGTGAGTACGACCTACACCTAACGAGACATTTAAAGAAGGTGACAACGACCTACACCTAACGAGTTACTTAAAGAATGTGAGTACGACCTACACCTAACGAGATACTTAAGTAAGGTGAGTACGACCTACACCTAACGAGACACTTAAAGAAGGTGTCAACGACCTACACATAACGAGTTACTTAAAGAATGTGAGTATGACTTACACCTAACGAGACACTTAAAGAAGGTGAGTACGTCCTACACCTAACGAGATACTTAAAGAAGGTGAGTACGACCTACACCTAACGAGATACGTAAATAAGGTGAGTACGACATACACCTAACGAGATACTTAAAGAAGGTGAGTACGTCCTACACCTAACGAGACACTTAAATAAGGTGAGTACGTCCTACACATAACGAGATATTTAAATAAGGTGAGTACGTCCTACACCTAACGAGATACTTAAAGAATGTGAGTACGACCTACACCTAACGAGACACTTAAAGAATGTGAGTATGTCCTACACCTAACGAGATACTAAAATAAGGTGAGTACGACCTACACCTATCGAGATACTTAAATAAGGTGAGTACGACCTACACCTAACGAGATACGTAAATAAGGTGAGTACGACCTACACCTAACGAGATACTTAAAGAATGTGAGTACGACCTACACCTAACGAGACACTTAAAGAATGTGAGTACGTCCTACACCTAACGAGATACTTAAGTAAGGTGAGTACGACCTACACCTAACGAGACACTTAAAGAAGGTGACAACGACCTACACCTAACGAGTTACTTAAAGAATGTGAGTACGACCTACACCTAACGAGATACTTAAGTAAGGTGAGTACGACCTACACCTAACGAGACACTTAAAGAAGGTGACAACGACCTACACCTAACGAGTTACTTAAAGAAGGTGAGTACGACCTACACCTAACGAGATACTTAAAGAAGGTGAGTACGTCCTACACCTAACGAGACACTTAAAGAAGGTGAGTACGTCCTACACCTAACGAGATACTTAAGTAAGGTGAGTACGACCTACACCTAACGAGACACTTAAAGAAGGTGCGTACGATCTACCATATAACGAGATACTTAAAGAAGGTGAGTACGTCCTACACCTAACGAGATACTTAAAGAAGGTGAGTACGTCCTACACCTAACGAGATACTTAAAGAAGGTGAGTACGACTGGTTCTTGTGGTTGGTCTCACAGGCGACGTATGAACAGGAACAAGATATATTTGTTTGTCCTAAGCATATAGAACAAGACAAATAATTGTTTTGGAATAATACATAATCAATTAATATGCGTACAAACCCCCATCAAAGTGGTTAATATATAACGCATGATATGTAAATAAATAAGTATATCGTACAAATGATGGGAGACTCCTACTAAGAATAATTATAGTCGCCATTGTAAAAGCAGCCTTATGAAATAATTTCAAACATTAATTTATCTTGTATAAACTGCTTAAGCTCTTACTGAATAATAACTACCGCGATAATCAAATATTCTGCCCGCATAATACAGACGTAGGACACAGAATAGTATGATTATCGACATACTCAGTAATAAGAAGATAGGTGTATAGGTGTGACGTACATTTCTGAAAACGTTCGTTTGCAGATTTGC
>OZ024855.1:53565261-53577761 GCA_964017155.1 Oasisia sp. SBJ-2009 | reverse complement strand
CAATAATCTTCGGAAGGACTTGAGTGACCTGAACCATAAGGTAAAGTCCACTACTGTATCGAGCCGTGTGTCAAAATCGACTGTTGGACCGGTTTAGGCCGACAGGTTCTGATCCTTGTTATTTCATACTTGGTTCTATATCCTGAACACACATGCGCTGGCGATGCAGTGTACATTAGGTATGTTATATATTACCGAAATTGATTGCAATGTGAATGCTGTGTCCAAAAGAAAACACTATATCAAACACGCTCTATTGTAAACGGTCCATCATCGCATGTCAATATAAGTTATATTTATTTCTTATACTGTTTTAATGTTGTCGACACTGCTGAATAGAGTTTTGTACTTTGGATTTTAGTGTTTAAATAAAATATGTTATTATTATTATTATTATTATTATTAGTGTTATATAGCAGTTATATATTTTGTTTTCAGACGGTTGAGCGAAAAGACGAGTTACTTGAATTCCAGGTAATGAACAGATTTACAATAATGATCTTATATGTATGTGGTGGTTTATGGTCGTGGCGCATAAGAGTTAAAAAGCTGATCAATTGTTGCGTTAATTAATTACTGAAACGCAGGTACATTCCGGCTACCAACAGGAAACGTTGAAACAACAAATTACCAGTCATGCTATCACGTACAAAATGTCTCCGAGGCGTGGGGGAACCTTCTGAGCAAATATCTAGACAGTTTGTACCTCGGATGCCAAGCTTTCAGAAAGAAACCAACACATTTTTGTTCTAAATGTTCCTCCGTGTTGGCTGAGAGCTCACACCCATTTTAAGACTCATGACCTTTTTATACAGACTGTTGGTTGGTTGATATTCTCTGCGATTGTTCCGAGCAGGGCTGTACATAAAATGAGTCAACGCCAACACTGTTCGAGTTTCTAAACCGTCATAGATCTACGAACATGCCCAGAAAATGTATTCCGGATCTCTGTGATATTCAGCCACACCCGCTAGTCACTGTAGCCAGTAGAACTAGTAGTATTTGCTCTCCAATAAAGAGAAACCCACCAAATACTGCTGGTGACCAGTGACGCCGTCATGTTAGCATTGGTGTCGTCAGCATTAGCGTGGTGATACTTCATCACGTCATCCAGTGCTTCTTCTCGCCGAGGTTTGCCAGTGTATCATTATATGTGCTCTTCTCTCCAGCTTTCCGCTGCTTGTTCCTGCCGTCTCAACAAATCTTGTAACATCAGTTATTTCCCTGTTCACAAGTTACACAATACAATTCAGAACAACATTCTTTTCAAATTTAAATCAAACTATTCTTTTATTTCATCTTTTATCTAAATAATTTCAAATAATAATAATAATAAAGCTTCATTGCCATTTTCAACATGCGTTACATGATAAATTGGAATGTAGTCTGGCGTTGACTCACATAGTGCCTATATATAAAATAAAATGAAATATGACAAATAAATAAATAATATACAGTGTACATAATATGTTCTTTAAAATAATAAACATAATAATTATGTTTATCTAATAAATAAATAACACATCTCGGATTTGTTTCAATAATAGATTATCTATTTAAAAATACTTGTGTTAACCTAGTTAATAGATAAATAAATATACATAAAATGTCCTTAAATTATGAATTATCATCTAAAACAAATATGTCATCGCGCATGTGGGGTACCTCGTAAATGTCTTCGTGATGGTTAATTGATGGTTTGTCTTCCTGTCCCAGATGGCTTCCTTCATGTGTCCGGTTCTTCTGTTTGGCTCTCTTCCCCCCTCCCAGTCCTTTTCCCCCCTCCCAGTCCTTTCCCCCTCCCAGTCCTTTCCCCCTCCCAGTCCTTTTCCCCTCCCAGTCCTTTTCCCCTCCCAGTCCTTTCCCCCTCCCAGTCCTTTCCCCCTCCCAGTCCTTTCCCCCTCCCAGTCCTTTCCCCCTCCCAGTCCTTTTCCCCTCCCAGTCCTTTTCCCCCTCCCAGTCCTTTTCCCCCTCCCAGTCCTTTTCCCCTCCCAGTCCTTTTCCCCCCTCCCAGTCCTTTTCCCCCTCCCAGTCCTTTCCCCCTCCCAGTCCTTTTCCCCTCCCAGTCCTTTTCCCCTCCCAGTCCTTTCCCCCTCCCAGTCCTTTCCCCCTCCCAGTCCTTTCCCCCTCCCAGTCCTTTTCCCCTCCCAGTCCTTTCCCCCCTCCCAGTCCTTTCCCACTCCCAGTCCTTTCCCCCTCCCAGTCCTTTCCCCCTCCCAGTCCTTTCCCCCTCCCAGTCCTTTTCCCCTCCCAGTCCTTTTCCCCCTCCCAGTCCTTTTCCCCCTCCCAGTCATTTCCCCCCCTCCCAGTCCTTTTCCCCCCTCCCAGTCCTTTCCCCCCTCCCAGTCCTTTCCCCCCTCCCAGTCCTTTTCCCCTCCCAGTCCTTTTCCCCCTCCCAGTCCTTTCCCCCCTCCCAGTCCTTTCCCCCCCCCTCCCAGTCCTTTTCCCCCCTCCCAGTCCTTTTTCCCCCTCCCAATCCTTTCCCCCCCTCCCAGTCCTTTTCCCCCCTCCCAGTCCTTTTCCCCCCTCCCAGTCCTTTCCCCCCCTCCCAGTCCTTTTCCCCCCTCCCAGTCATTTCCCCCCCTCCCAGTCCTTTTCCCCCCTCCCAGTCCTTTCCCCCCTCCCAGTCCTTTCCCCCCTCCCAGTCATTTCCCCCCCTCCCAGTCCTTTCCCCCCTCCCAGTCCTTTCCCCCCCTCCCAGTCCTTTTCCCCCCTCCCAGTCCTTTCCCCCCCTCCCAGTCCTTTTCCCCCCTCCTAGTCCCTGGTGGGGTTTTTAGTCGTCGCTTGATATCCAAGGGAGGATTTATTGATGTTGGTCTCCCTGTCTCCCTGAAAACCTTAACAGGTAAACGAATCATCGTAACATATGGATAACAAAAAATTATTGTTGATTGGGCCTACACATATCCCGAGAAGTGTCCAGTAAACACATTGCAATGCGTTTACAATAAAATATGTGTATATACTGTATTCTGTTACATATGGTTTGCTGTATACACCATGTTACATAAGCACAACTGTACATTAGTCTACACTGTAGAACGTCACACTGACCGACCGACATTGTTGGTGTGTTGCAGTGTTGGTGGGAGTTAACGCAGTCCATGTTCTCCGAAATGAAGAGCGAGGTTGCTGTAATGAGGCGGCTGCTGGTAAATAACGCAACGTTCTCATTCACAATGACGGTCTTGCTATCTCATCGGTTTCGTCCATAATGATTATTAAGCTCATTTCTACTATTGAGACCTTTCGACTTGTATACTGCCTATGACGTGGGTATTATGAAAGAGAGGTCCGCTGTCCATTCTGCAATTATCAGAAAGTTAACTGTCCCCTGACGATTGGTTTGATCTCTGAAACAAAACCTGTGTGCATTAACGTTAGTATTCTTATTGGTATATTTTGACTGTTAAAAACTGCGGTCTGTTCTTTAACTGAGTAACCACGTTGCATATTTACTTAATCCTCTTCGTTCCACCATACGCCAACACACCCACACGTACAGATGCACACGCACACACATGTATGCAGACATGTATACATGCATAAACATACACATACGCATATCATACACGTATCTACACACACAAACCTACACATATGCCACACTATACATGCAGGATCATACACTCACACACTCTCACACATACACACGCACACGCACACGCACACGCACACGCGCACGCACACACACACACACACACACACACACACACACACACACACACACACACACACACACACACATACACACACTCTCTCTCTCTCTCTCTCTCTCTCTCTCAGCACATAATAACCTGACTCTTGGTTAAGTGCAACTCCCACCTACTGCCTAGTGAGCGGCAAAATAATCAACATGATGATCGCGGCCGCCAAATGGCTGGTGATGACAACCATTGGCTCTGTGTCGTCCGCAGGAGCCCGGCAGTGAGCCTCCTGTGCGCGTGGACAAGTCGCTAACCTCGGGAGAAGTCACGCCACCGTGCGGCCTGTGGGACTCCAACGGGGACTCGTGCTTCATGGTCGGCCTAGACGACGCGGCGATGACCGGCCTCGCTGCCGTAGCGGGCCCGTACAAGACACCTTGGTTGGCGGATGCACGCTCAGAATGACGCGGGCAACGAAAGTAGATTCCTCGTCGGTTTCAGCTGTGATCACTAAAGTGTATTATGTCTATGTGTGAATTGTCGAAATGGCAGGTGTTGAGATGTCACTGAAGTCGTCGGATTGTTTTGTTGTTATTAAAAGATCACTTTGCGGAGTTAGTAAGTAAAGTAGGCAGACGTATGCCGCGGTGTGTTGCCTGTTCGTGCCACTCTGGTACTAAGGTACGTCTCCAGTTCATGTTTGCCGTCTTATGGGACAGGTTTTATTAAAAAAATGTTTCAAACAATACCTTTTGTTGTAGTAGTGTGTGTTTTTTGCCGTGAAAAATGCAACGTATGCGTGTCACCAAGAATCTTGTTATTTAGAAAAGTAGAATTATCGTAGCGAAACTGCATCAACAGTCAAACAAAGTCGCATCTCTTTCATGTAGCTGTTCACTGAATTGTTTTTCTCTCGTCTCCCTTTGTGTTCAGTCACACGGACGATTTCACTAAGATAAAGAGCTCTTAAGGACAATTCACCATTAGACAAAATCCGTTTTTTTTCTAAACGAAAGTATTCGTTGTCGTATTACCGAGGACACTATCTCCATGACACACCAGTGACAATATCCCGCTGGCGGTTCATGGTGATGACAGGTTTCAAGTATTCAAGATCACATTGAAGGATCAAAACTGATTTCAAAATGCAAAATCGGTTTTAAGAGCTCTTTGCAACGTTAGTTAAATGGTCCCCTTGTCACATTTTCTTGTTCTAATGATTGTTCGCTGTACTAACAAACATGATATAGCAGTTGGGTTTGTAGGTGAACAATTGATTGATAGGGGAGACCGGGGCTAGTTGTAACAGGGGTAAGTTGTAACAGAGGGCTTGCAGATAAAACTACTAATGCAAATTATTCTGCAAGAAGACAGCATGTTCATCAATAGATTTGAGCATGTCATGTGTTATATCACACGAATCCGCCGACACGCCACTAATTTATGCCGTTTTTAAAGAAAACACGTACTATTCTGATTTTATTCAATATTTTCAAGTTAAGTGTATGTATATCCATAATTCATATTTTCTGCTTTTTCATTGATGGATGTATTTAGGAGTATATTATTGTAACTCTGACATAAACCTTTAAACAGGATTTGAAGAATATTTTATGCAATATCGTGTTTTATGAAAAAGACGGGTCGGGGCAAGTTGTAACATTCATCTCGGGGCAAGTTGTAACACCGTTTAGACCCGGAGCCAGGTCCAGGTATCAGGATGTTTTCTGCTAAGTTTTGTTCACTGCCATTTCCTGTTAACCTGTACCATGGGCCATCACAAGTTTGTAACGACCACTCCCAACTCGGGGCCTTTTGCCCTCGGGGCCAAAACCCCTTTCCGGGCATACAATTAGGTATATTCAAATATTGTGTCGGTGTGACGTCCGAAATAGACATAGAAAGACCATATTTGGCAGAAAGCATCACTAGATAGTAGGGAAGGCTACCATGTATGACTTAGAGCACAAAGCAATTCCAGTTATCGGATTTCTAATGTGCTACCATCTTTAATTTTTGGACAATAACCTTGATCTTTAAGTTGATTTCATGTTCATCAGTGTTGTTTAAGTTTACTGTGCATATCTGAATTATATATAAGGTCAAAGCCAACGATAAAGGTTCAAGGTCAATTGATTTTACCCCCACGCATGGACTGTGTGGGCGCAAAAATCAAGCTATGCTTAACCATGTGGCATGTTGTACCTCGTTCTGAAGCCCTGCACATCTAGATGTCGATTCTAGACTTTGTCTCGTCATACAGTCAAGCAGGATACCCTGGTCGCAAAGGCCCCTGGATGTAATACTGCCCCCCCCCCCCGCTATATCTGCCAAATTAGCGACCACGGGATTACGCTTTATAGTTCAAGTGTTTCAGTGATTAGCAATTCTGACGTGGTGAAGAGGCAACGCGAAGGAGCAGTTTTCCCTAGTGATTGGGACAATTTCGATCAGTTGGTTTCAGATGTGTATGTAGCATGGTCCGTTCAGTGCGAAATGGAGAACTGGGAGAAACTGGGCGCTTCTGGCTCGAATACATGGATTGCATCTGGCTCGTCTTGTTATTGAACAACGCAATCAAAACATATGACTACGACAGGTACAAGTCTGCATAAGCCACATGCCTGTGCAAATCAGCAGAATTATGCTTGATTTCTCACATAGTACGGCCACTTTCTAGAACACATTGAGAAAACGTACCCTGGTTCAGAGAAATTGCGTGCTGGGGCTATCAGTGTTGCCAGATCGCAGTATCCGCTGCCACACTGATAAAACAATAGAAGAGACAGCTATGAAGTTGCTCAAGTCTATATCAGGTTCTGGTACATATTCTGCCTGAATCACCAGTAATTACTGGCGGTATCACCAGTAATTATGAAGCGAGTCAACGTCACCTTTTGACTGTGCATGCCAAGGGAGAAAATGTTCGAAAGAAGACAGGCCGCTAGAGCAGCGCGAGCTACAGGATGCAGTAGTAAGCGAAAACTGCCACTCACGAAAGGCAAAGCTCTCGTCCAGAAAACAAAATAAGTGGAATGGTTTTTCTTAGTATGTGACGAGAATTACGCCGACAGCAGGTCGCATGAACAGTGGATCCAGTGTCAGATGTGCCTCAGATGGGCACACACTGAATGCACCACAGGTGACGACACATATCTGTGTCACTTGTGCGACTCTGACAGCGAGTAGGCCTTATTCGTCAGGTTCCTGTCGTTGACGATCTGATGATATATGTCATACTAGTCTTGTTTTTAATTTCGATTTTCATCTTTCTTTTTAATTTTATTGTGGAAATAAAAAAAAATTACCTAACGAGTGTGCATAATTGCCCATTTCATTCACAATATACTTTACATCAGATACTTAGTTAAAACATGCGACTAATTACTGGGCCTACTGTGTTTTGGCAATTATAAATAACCATGTTTGTAATCGAAATGATTGTTATTGCAATTTCTGGTAATAAAACTATGTTTTGTTTGGTCAGATACTGTGTTTAAAAGCTGAACTCCAATACGGAATATACTATATGTGCAATGATACATCGTTATTATTAAGTCTCAAATAATGTATATAGCTTACAGAAAACAGTAGCATCAATTGTGTAATTTTATGTTGTGTTACAACTTACCCCAATGGTAAAACATACGTGTTACAACTTACCCCGTACTCTGTTACAACTTTCCCCGTATCGGGGTAAGTTGTAACACTTTAGGACACCTCATATAATACATCATACGGTAAATGTGAAATATCCCAGGCAATTAATTATCTCTAATTAACTGCGGGAGATATGTGAGGACCTTTTGGCATAAAACAAGATTCGATCGGTTACGAAACCCTCCCGCAATACTGAAATGTGTTGTTTTTGTTACAACTAGCCCCGGTCTCCCCTACCGTTATCATCACTAGTTTGACATTGGATACCACTTTTGCGTTGTTCTCTTTGTTACTAGTATTTTCATTTGTGCGTTCGTCGCTTTCTATGTTGTCTGTGTTACACTGTATTAGTGAAAGTCAATAGTTCCCATGCGAACATCACCGTCTTTTTCAAAGTGCCATTACCATTGGAACTATCTGATTACCTTCGGTGATCGAGCAGAGCCGAACCTACGTTTTACCTCAACAATTATTCCTCCCGTGGTTGGCTAAATGTATGATGTATTGTATTCATCAGGTCGTTTCTAATACTGATTTTTGACTTTTATTGTCCTATTTTTCTTTGGTATTAACCGTTTACATAAAATTATGCTACTGAATCAGTTTAACGCCGTAAATTGTAACACGTTTACGTATCCGATAAAATAATGTCCTTCGATCATATCGCGAGCTTCTTCTACCTGACCATATTTTGTAACTTATTAAAATATATGCTTATAATAAATGTACCTTTACCTATAATTTATGCGAAATGTTCTTTCCCCATAAACACGTTACAAGGAACACAAACATACTGCTCGGTTCATGCCGTTGTACAGTTATTCTAGAATTTCTTGATCCCATCACCTCAATCCGTAACTCTTGCTTTCCAATTTACCATACTTGCTTCACTTAGATCGACCTGTCAATATTAATTTCCACGTGTTGGAGTAACCAACTCTGGCCTCTAACGCAGTATGCATTAGTGGTGCTTCTATGTGTAATACACTCATTAGCCGATCTTTGGTGCACTTCTGCAGGGTGACGATAATCTAGGTCATCTAGGCATCATTGCCTGACTGCACTGACGTCACATAGGCACGTGACATTGCAGTAGAAGCACACCTAAACACAACGGCAAACCAATGCGAGGAACGTCAACAATAAAATAGAAACGCATGTAGATCGAACGGTACAAAAACAAACCCCCAATAAGGATATTCACCTGCGATCTTATTTATGGGCTATGTCGTTGCTCTAAAATACGGTTCACAAGCAAAATAAACGATTTCAAACTATAGTTATCTTCCGGAACAAATTATTCCGCAAACATTTCTACATCAGATGGAATAAATGTGTCCTCAATCAAGAAATCATGCAAAGAGAAATGCCGAGCTAAAAGGGGTTGAATATGCCTACTACAATATTGTCAACAATTTATACCCAAATCGCATTCATCACAAGAAATAGTGATGATTGTATTGCAACATGAGACTTCGCCACTCGAAATGACTCCATAACATTAATTTCTGAACGCAGATGGAGATATATGCAAATCTCAAAATGTTACCACGTGATTCATCAGAGCGTTGGCGTTAGCGTGAACTAATCCGCACGCCATTACGTTTCGCTGTGAGCAGGTATAACGCACATTGATGCCCGCGCCAAGGCACTGCGCCGTTGGTTATCATCGATTATATATCTGTCAAGCTTTCTCTGACCTTTTGGTCACAGATGACTTGAGGTCGCGAACCATCAATGCGCCGGCGTTACTTATCTCTCACTAGCGCGAGACTATCTGTCAGCAAAGTCGTTCGGTTATCGGAAACCCGGACATCACGCTGACGTCGAGGATTGTCGTTTTTAACGCGCACACTCGCGAGCTATCAGTGCGTGTTTGCTACGTGGAAGATGTCACCACTTCGCCTGGTTTTGTTGATACAGCGTAGGTTCGTCTGATGCTGACGGCAGGTGAGAAAACGCGTGCTCATCCAGTGCCGAGGTTAGTGAGTTACTCGTAACAGGATCGCTGTTTCATTACGTATGGGAATTGACGTTGTATGATTGTAAGCGTTCTTCATTAACAGTTGCTGTGAAGACAGAACAGTGTCGTGGATAGCATCGTCCTGTGTGCAATCAAGGTGTAGACTACTCACCTGCATGGATGGTTAAATCTTATGCACTTAATTCTGTGTATGCAGTCGACGGAAAGGTACACTCAATCGTAGTGATTTCCAGCAACGCTAACCTTAATAAAATTATAGTCAAAACCTGTAGACAAATCCTTTTATCGAGAACGTTATGGAGCTAACAAATTATGTAGTCGAAAACCTCAATGAAACACACGCGTCTATATCCTGGCAAAGAGAGTAGTTACATCAGTAGATGTCAGCAATGTCGCAAACACTCCGCTGTGCCCCGCCTGGTCTAGTCGCGACCGTGGTTCTTGCCCTGCTGCGTGTCACCAACGGAGATGTCTTCAACCTCGGCGTCCTGCTGCCCTACACTGGTCACCAGCAGATGCGGACGGCCGCCGGGGCCATCCAGCTGGCGATCGACAGCGCGAACACAGACAAGACACTGACGGAGCTACGGCGAGGCGGACACAGGCTGAGCTTCACGTGGAGGGACACGGCGTGCGACACGAAGCAGGGTCTTCTGGCTGCCGTCGACCTGTGGGCCAACAGGAACGACGACGACCGCCCGATTGATGCCTTCATAGGTGCGTAGCAAACAGGCTTTTGTATTCTGTCGTCAAGTCTTTAAGAGTATACTGCAAAAAGTGATATTTCACTATTCTGTAGTTTGTAACGTCATTGTGTGCTAAAATAATAAGTAAGTTAGTAAAATAAATACGACAAATAGATAAATACAATGAGGTACCACGATAACTAACCCGACAGTTTCAGAGGGCGTTGTATATTAAATATCATTACGTAACTGTGGGTTAAACCATAAATAAGTTAGTTATTATAAGTATACTAAATAGATAACAAATAACTGTATACTTAATTTCAGTTTAAAAGATACACCACTGTCAGTTGGTTTGTTTGGCAGTTTTTAATCTTACAGTTACACTGTCATGTTTTGAGGCTTGAACATAATTGCGGTCAAGGCCGATATGCATCTTTTTTGTCGTGTGGAACATTGTGGTAGCCATTTACATTCACAGCTTCACACACATGTGTGCTTAGAGTAACGTCAAATGGTAGGTGACTTGTACCATACTATTCCAATATCTTCAGACGACGTATATGTAATCAAATGTGTCGCCAAAGTTGTTCATTTTGCGATACAAGCACCACATTTGGCAAATGTGTTGATAGATATCTTGGGAACAAAAGTGGATATTGGGCCATCGCAAATTCGAACCCTGGTGGCCGTGGCAACCATTTTAGAAATGGGCGACAGCGATTGGTCAAAACTTTATAAATCATTGAAGTCACACGCAATAATGGACATAATTTAGATCATAATAGCCCTGAGAGACAAAGAATTAGTCACTCACAATTCTATGGAACTTTACAAAGTAATTTGTCATTTCACGATATTATAATTTGATTATACAGTGCCATGAATCAGTAAAAAGTGTTCTCGTAGTAATACTTTGTCAGATGGTGGATACTACGGCAAATGTTTTTTTATTTTATTTACAAACAATGCATAATGTGTCCATTGACAATTCTTAGCGGCGAGTCAGTATGTTGAAACCCAATAGGTTTAACCTTTTACGTCAACAAACGAACATATGTGTCGCCATAATATCAGACCCGTCCTCGTGTGTCGTTCCCCACGCAGGTCCCGGGTGTGACACCGTGTGCCTGCCCGCTGGACTGCTCGCCTCTCGTTGGGGCATCCCGATGATCAGCTACGGCTGCGTCTCCGAGCAGTTGTCGAACAAACTCGTCTACTCGACGTTCGCCCGCACGCACGCCTCCTACGCCGACGTTGGGTTGATTGTCGGGGCGATGATGGCGCGCTACGGCTGGCAGAGGGTCAACGTCATCGCCTCCTGGAAACAACTCTGGGAGAAGACGTCATCTCAGATACAGGTGTGTGTGTGTGGGTGGTGGCTGGGGTATACGTGCATGCGTGCGTTTGTGCGTGTGTGTATGCGTGCGTTTGTGCGTTTATGCGTTTGTGCGTACGTGCGTGTATATAATACAGAGTTTCGGACTCTCGACTAAGAGGACCCGGATTCGAATCCTACGCTAAGTGGTTAAACATTGGGCACGTTTTTCCACTCTACATTGCTTCAGTTCACTCAGCTGTATAAATGGGTATTTGGCTATAGACATTGGTGGATTTGTGTACGAGCAGTCTTCGAGCATTAATTATTGTAGCATATGGTTGGATGCTGCCCAGAGAAGTTGAGGTGATATGTATATATATATATATATATATATATATATATATATATATATATATATATATATATATATATATATATATATATATATATTTATATATATATATATATACATATACATATACATATATATATATACATATAGATATACATATATATACACATATACATATACATATACATATACATATACATATACATATACATATACATATACATATACATATACATATACATATACATATACATATACATATACATATACATATACATATACATATACATATACATATACATATACATATACATATACATATACATATACATATACATATACACATATACATATATGTATGTATATGTATATGTATATATATATGTGTGTGTGTGTGTGTGTTTGTGTGTGTGTGTGGTGTGTGCGTGTGCGTGTGCGTGTGCGTGTGCGTGTGCGTGTGCGTGTGCGTGTGCGTGTGCGTGTGCGTGTGCGTGTGCGTGTGCGTGTGCGTGTGCGTGTGCGTGTGCGTGTGCGTGTGCGTGTGCGTGTGCGTGTGCGTGTGCGTGTGCGTGTGCGTGTGCGTGTGCGTGTGCGTGTGCGTGTGCGTGTGCGTGTGCGTGTGCGTGTGCGTGTGCGTGTGCGTGTGCGTGTGCGTGTGCGTGTGCGTGTGCGTGTGCGTGTGCGTGTGCGTGTGCGTGTGCGTGTGCGTGTGCGTGTGCGTGTGCGTGTGCGTGTGCGTGTGCGTGTGCGTGTGCGTGTGCGTGTGCGTGTGCGTGTGCGTGTGCGTGTGCGTGTGCGTGTGCGTGTGCGTGTGCGTGTGCGTGTGCGTGTGCGTGTGCGTGTGCGTGTG
>OZ024855.1:53552761-53557761 GCA_964017155.1 Oasisia sp. SBJ-2009 | reverse complement strand
ACGGGACAACACATTTTCACTCACTCTCAAAGCATTGTGTTGTCAAAACACTGTTGGCATAATTGACAGCATTTTGCTACATGTACAACTGCGGGACGGTTTGGTTGGACACGATGTACGAGTTCGTCTCCTCTTACTTGCAGACTGCGGCGACGTCGTCTCGAGATCATCAAGGAATGCTGGAACCTGAAAGTGGACGACGAGCAGGAGGGCAACGAGGGCTTTAGCTGTGTACGTAGGCGAAGCATTACCTTTCTTGTTTCTGTCTCTGTGACCCCGGTCTCTCAGTCTCACTTTCTCTCTGTCCCTCTGTCTTTCTGTGTCTCTGTCTCTCTGTATCTCTGTATCTCTGTCATGCTGTGGCTCTTTCTCTCCGACTCTGTCTCTCTGTTTCTCTTTCCCTCTGTTTCTTTTTCTCCATGACTGTCTTTCTTTCTGTCTTTCTGTCTTTTTCTCTTTTTCTCTCATTCTCTCTTTCTCTCTTTCTCTCTTTCTCTCTTTCTCTCTTTCTCTCTTTCTCTCTTTCTGTCTTTATGTCCTTCTGTCTTTCTGTATCTCTATCTCTCTGTCTCTCTTTCTCTCGTTCTCTCTTTCTCTCTTTCTCTCTTTCTCTCTTTCTCTCTTTCTCACTTTCTCTCTTTCTCTCTTTCTCTCTTTCTCTCTTTCTCTCTTTCTCTCTGTCTCTCTTTCTCTCGTTATCTCTTTCTCTCGTTCTCTCTTTCTCTCTTTCTCTCTTTCTCTCTTTCTCTCTTTCTCTCTTTCTCTCTTTCTCTCTTTCTCTCCTTCTCTCTTTCTCTCTTTCTCTCTTTCTCTCTTTCTCTCTTTCTCTCTTTCTCTCTTTCTCTCTTTCTCTCTTTCTCTCTTTCTCTCTTTCTCTCTTTCTCTCTTTCTCTCTTTCTCTCTTTCTCTCTTTCTCTCTTTTCTCTTTCTGTCGTTCTGTCTTTCTGAATCTCTATCTTTCTGTATCTCTGTATCTCTGTATCTCTATCTATCTGTCTCTCTGTCTCTCTGTCTCTAACTATCTATATATGCATGAGATAAATGTGTAACCCTTAATAGATTGATTGTGTGTAGAGGTGGAAAACACTGGACATAAAGGAAGAGATTATTGGACCAGATCTTCATCTGCTTGTTTCTAAAGTAACATTACCTATTACTAGCATCTCTGGACGCAAATAACAACAAACATTCCGTACATTCCAGACGAACCTGCTGAAATTAGGTGGCGAAGACCCGATAGTGAATGTGCCACCGCCCCCGGACCTGAGGCGATATCACGGCCGCTACAACGGGGAGACTGTCATCGTGATCCACGTAGAGAGGTCGTCGGTGACGCTCAATGCAGAGATCGTCCGTGAGATCCTCGAGGTACACAGGCGACTGTTTTCAAAGCGACCAAGTGTTTTATATACCAACACACATTTGCATTGAGATCTAGCCCCAAATAGTATGACAGTGTTTTGTCTTGCGTTGTTGACAATGTAAAACGTGTAGTATGATATGTAAATAATTATTTCTTAACTTCGTGCATTCGTTCATATTGGTCAGCCATTTTGTACCGAGCTTATTGAAGTATTAAATATAAAATTAAATTTTTTTTTTTTATAGATACATAGATACATTTATTATGTGGCAACTTTGCAGTTGGATTGTACATGTACATTCATACTAAAATCAACAATTCCACACAATATCATATCAATGTACAATGTTAGCATATCTTGTTAAGAATCAAAATCATCATTAGAAACCTAGGTAATAAATGTAAAAACATATACACTGTACATTAAAATATACATTACACAAACATTGTTATAAAATAAATAAATACATTAATTAATTAAATCAAATTAAAATACTTGTCCATTACTAACCGATCTGGAAATGCTCCAAACACCACGGAATTAGGGAATTTTTGTAGCGATTAGTTTTTGCCCTTGGTATTGGTAACTTGTTACACAACCTCAAGGAATATGGCACACTTCGACCATTTGGTAATAACGCATTCAGTTTGTGATCATTACTCTTCATTTTAGCGAAATACACTTTACACAATTCATCGCGTCTGCGGTGCAACGTCGGCAGGTTTACCATCTACAGGATATTTTCGTATTGATAACCTGGAAATATAGTTTTGAGACACCTTTTTTGAATTATTTCTATGTTATCCGATAAGTATTTAGGTAAGTTCGTATGCCACACAGGGCACGCATATTCGACTACAGGTCTAATTACAGATACATAAATTCTGATCAAATCGTTTTGGTTGATACCAGCACGTTTCAGTTGATAAATCATGTACACTCTCTTTCTTGCCTTTGAAATAATCTCATCTACATGTGCATTCCAACTTAAGTCAGATGATATAGTTACACCGAGAACCTTTGCTTGAGACACTCTTTCAATATAATTTCCATTCATATAAATATATGGCAGAGAATCTACAAATGTGCTGTCTCTTCTGAAACATATTACCATCTCTTTGGTCTTAGTCGTATTGATACGCATGTCATTATTACAGGACCATTGCTCAACAAGGTCAGCAGAATCCTGGATAACAGATACCATGTCTTGGTTGCATATTTCAAATATAGTGCTGTCGTCAACATATTTATAAATAGGACAAGGCGTTTGCAAATCATTGATATGGACTAAAAAGTGTTTTGGCCCTGACAAAGTCCCTTGGGGAACGCCCCCATTGGGATACCCTGGTTTGGACACAGCGTTGCCTATTTTCACTCTCTGTTCGCGATCTAGTAAGAACGCAGCCATCCATCGAACCAGATGTGCAGGTACTTCCATTCCAGTCATTTTGTTTAACAGTATATCGTGGTTAATCAGATCAAATGCTTTACTATAATCAAGAAAAAGCACTCTTACAAAATTGCCCGTTACATCGGTGCTTTCATACCATTTGTGGAGCATTTCAACAAGAGCATCCGTGGTGCAAGTCCCTGCCATTCCTCCATACTGCTTATCATCAATTTGTGGTTTAACATAATAATCGACCCATTTTAGCACTAGTGATTCAAACACCTTAGCTATAATGGGTGTAAGTGATATCGGTCTTATGTCATTTTCAATAGTAACTGGGGGATGTTTCTTTGACACAGGAATAATAGTTGCCGTCTTCCATAGTTTTGGCAGTACACCTTCTCTAAGAGAACTATTAAATATCGCAGTTACCGGCGCCGCAAGAAGGTGTGAACACTCTTTCAACGCCCATGGGGGTATTCTGTCCGGACCCGTAGCTTTGTTCACTTTGATCTTATCAAGTGCCAACTTAGTGTCACTCACGCTGATGGTGAATTTAGCTGGCAGTGGTTCTTTAATGTCAAAGATGGGGTGTGTAGCTCGTAGTTTTGGCAAGTCTTCACTGATCGCCACGAAGCATTCATTCATACGGTTAACAAGAGTGTCCATATCTCCACCAGTAAATGCATTTGCCAAACCCAACATCTCATTTTGACCGCCAGGTGAGTTACCCAAGAGTGTCTTCATATGTTTCCACCAATCCCGTGATGATGTTGCTTCTATTGATGCAATTTTGGATTGGTAGAATTGGCGTCGTAATTTCGGCGCTGCGCGATTCACTTGATTACGGAGTCTGTTTGCCCGTTCCACATCACCCACCATGCGTGCACGTTGCCTCTGCCTAATCAGGTGGCGAAAGCCATCGGTGACCCATGGTTTATCCGTGCTGTGTCTTGTTACAGTCTTGTACGGACAACATATATCCAATAAATGGTCCACAGTTTCTTGGAAAAACGTAAACTGTTCCTCGCACGTAGGCAGTGTGTAAAAAAAAAAACTGCTGAAACATGAGGAATAAATGATCAAACGTGTACGATGTTGGTTCGTATTTAGTTGCGTTTACTAATCTAACATCAATGTGAACATAGTTGTGAGCTACTGTTAGTTGGTTAATGTCAGTCATTTCGCACCGAAACTATTGAAGTATTAAATATCTTATCACTACCGACTTAATATATATGTCGTTACAAGTAATTTTTGAGATGTCAAAGTTTCATGATGTTGTTTCGTATTTATTTCGTTTCAGCAAATGTTGAGATGTCTCAAGTTTTGGCAATTGTTTTGTTTCAATGTAACACATAGCGTTGAGCTATAGTTAGTTAGCCGTCTATCTACCTTCGAACTAGTGTAACACGGGCCATCTTTTTGCAGGCCCGCAGCGCCTGGCACACAAACATCAACATGTTTGTCGGCGTGTGCGTGACCTCCCGTCGGGTGAGCCTCGTGTGGGGTCATGGTCGCAACGGTTGCCTTAGCAACGTCATACTTAATGACGCCATCCGATTCGACAGCGTGTTGACCACAGCCTTCGCCACAGACATCGCCGAGGTAGGTATGAGGGTAGTTGGCGTGAGGGAGGGTGGGGATGTTGTTGATCGGGGAAGCAGGGGCGGATAGGGGTAGGGTAGTCTAGGATCGAGGCACAAACACCTCCAACTACACAAATGAGGTTCAAATGTGCTACCGTCGTATCGTCGCGTCGCGTCGCGTCGCGTCGCGTCGCGTCGCGTCGCGTCGCGTCGCGTCGCGTCGCGTCGCGTCGCGTCGCGTCGCGTCGCGTCGCGTCGGGTCGGGTCGGGGCGGGTCGCGTCGCGTCGCGTCGGGTCGCGTCGCGGTGCCGGGTCGTTTCCTTGTATTGTGTCGTGTAGTTTGCCCCAGTGGGAATTGTCTATGGCGATCCGACGCAGCTGTTGCAGGTCGGCCGTGGGGACCATTTCACAAAGATGAAACACTCTTAAGGAAAATTCATCTTTAAACAAAATATGCTGTTTAAAAGAAATTAAATACTGTTTTTCAAAACGCATATTATATTGCCGTATTACCAAGGACACTATTTCCGTGACAGACTTTTAAAAGAAATTAAATACTGTTTTTCAAAACGCATATTATATTGCCGTATTACCAAGGACACTATTTCCGTGACAGACTGACAATAACGTCATGCTTACACTTCGTGGTGTTGACAG
>OZ024855.1:53522761-53547761 GCA_964017155.1 Oasisia sp. SBJ-2009 | reverse complement strand
AAATGTGGATAAGATCTGTGGTAAAACTATGTGCATAGTCCCCAGTTGAAACCTCTGGAAGTAATTCATTGTGTAGATTGGCGGGTTTTTCAGCTGACGCGGTAGATGGTATAATTCCGTGGAGCAAATGGGATCACACAAATAGGGGCTTTGTAAATAAAATAAATAATAATCCCAACAAATTGAATGATCCATTTGGAATAATAAGATTTTGGAAAAGAAATGAGTTTAATACTCCAAAGTGAACACAACATGTGAACACATTATTTTCTTTGTATACATTTTACTGTGCTAATAAATGTGTGGTTACTGTTATGATATAATATGAAACGTGTGGTTAATTTGTTTATATAATGAATCATTTGCAATTCACTGACGTGTAATAAGTACGTTTTAGGCATTCTTTTCAATAGAAAACAATGGAACCCTGTCTGTATATTGCCATGTATTTATTGTAGCAACTTCACCACTTGAAGACATAGCTCTAAATACATGCCAGTGTTTCACTGCAATTTATTTGCCATTTACAATTTTTGTGATATGGCGTTGGTGGATGGCATGAATTCTATCATTTGTTTTTAGTATTACTGGAATTTTTATATTTAGAAAGCCCCTTAGGGCAGTGCCTGATGCGACTCCACTGCACACGCATCTCTCACTAGTCGTACACGGAGTGGTAGCTTTGCCGACAAACCAGTGTGCTCTTTTCCTACGTTGGCAGATACGTGGCTGACGAACTGAAGATGGGCAAGACAGTCCACCCGGAGTGGTACGAATCGGTCACCATATTCTTCAGCGACATCGTCGGTTTCACCTCGTTCTCGGCGGCCTATACACCGCTGCAGGTGGGACTTCTTCCGTCGCTTTTCCCTTTCATGTGGGGTTGGCTGTTGATTTTCCCCCTCTAAATCGCACTGTTTATCGCCTCGACTGCGCAGAGTGTTCATGTCTCTTTTACACGCGTCTTTCCATTTGGTCTTTGGTCGTCGTTTCTTTCTTCTTCTTAGTGTCTCTGTCATCAGTACTCCTTTCACCATGTGCTCTTCGTTCCTCATCACATACACACCCATGACATTTTAGTCGTTTCTCCGGTTTTTTTTTAATGTTATGTTATTTTTGTTGTTCCTCTGATATATTCGTTTTTGATCTTATCTTTCTTTGTTACTCCATCACAACATACTAATCTAATTCGTCTCTATCATTGCTTCTAATCATTTTATTGTTGCCCAGCCTTCTGTTCCGTACAACATTGCTGGTCTGACTATTGTTTTATAGATATTTAACAAGGGTTTAACAAGATGCCGTCCAGAACCAAGCTCCAGACGGCATGTGAACAAGGAAGCCTATGACTTCTCGAGTGTTCACTTTAAAAAAAAAAAAATTCATATACAGTTATTATAAAATGCACTAAATTGCTGCTAATTAAAATGCGTTGTCTCTAAAAATACATAAGTAAAATAAAATGTATACGTTGTCTCTAAAAAAATATACAAGTAAAATAAATAAATACATAAAATATCCTACAATAACACCATTTTTTATAATAATAAATAAATTAAAATAATTATATGAATAAATAATTTAATCAGTATTAAAATAATTTCTAAAACATTTAAGTATTCAACCTAGGTATAGCCCGCCCTTGCCAGATAATTGTCAATTTTATTTTTAAACATATTTACACTGCTGGCATTTACACAATCATGACTTAAATTATTCCAATCAGTTATTGTTCTCTGGGAGAAGGAGAATTTTCTTTTATCTAATCTAGAGTATGGCTTGACTAACGCTGCCTTATGCCCCCTTGTCACACTATCTTCTTTTAGTTTGAAAAAAATGTTGCTATCAATATCTTCATATCCATTCAATATCTTAAAAACTTCTATTAGGTCTCCTCTTAATCTTCTAGTTTATAATGTTGTCAATCTACATTCTAACAGGCGTCTTTCATAGGATAAATGTTTAAGTTCTGGAATTAGTTTAGTAGCCCTCCTTTGAATTCTTTCAAGTTTATCAATGTCTTTCTTTTGATATGGCCTCCATGCCTGAATGCAATATTCTAAGTGTGGCCTAACTATTGCCTTGTACAATGGTATTATTAAAGTCTTATCCATATATGTGATGTTTCTTCTAATTAATCCTAAAATTTGATTTCCTTTTGCAGCAGCAAGTCCACATTGCTCTGAAACTGTCATGTCGGCACTAACTGTAATTCCCAAATCCTTTTCTTTTACACTTGTGCCTAATATAGTATTGCCCATAAAGTATTCTTTGCTCATATTACCATGTCCAATGTGGATGCATTTACATTTACCAAAATTAAATAACATCTGCCATTTTTCAGACCATTTTACTAACTTGGTTAGATCATCTTGTAAAGTTTCTTTATCTGTATCAGTTTTTACAGTTCTGAACACTTTTGTGTCGTCTGCAAATTTAAGTACTTTACTTGATAAATCATCATCCAAATCATTTATAAATATCAAGAACAGTATTGGTCCCAACACCGACCCCTGTGGAACTCCACTCAAAACTGGTTTCCAGTTTGATATCTCTCCCTCTACTATTACTCTCTGTCTTCTATCTGTCAACCATGCTTGTATCCAATTTATCATACTTTCTCCTATACCATAGGCTTTTAATTTAGTTAACAGTCTTTGATGTGGCACTTTATCGAATGCTTTTTGAAAATCTAAGTATACTACATCCACCGGTGAACCATCATCTACCCACTTAGTAATATCTTCTAAAAAACATAAGAGATTGGTTAGACAAGACCTAGCTTTTAGGAACCCATGTTGAGATTTAGTTATTAATTTGTTTTTTACAAGAAAGTCTACCATGTGGTCTCCAATAAATGTTTCTAATAATTTACATAATACTGATGTTAAGCTCACTGGTCTATAATTTTCTGTCTTACTCCTCGACCCCTTTTTAAATAACGGTGTTACATTTGCCTCCTTCCATTCTGCTGGAACAATTCCCTCTTTAAGTGATATATTAAAAAAATTAGCAAGTGGTGTACTTATTTCGTTTACAATTTCCTTAAGTAATTTAGGTGTTATTCCATCAACTCCTGGTGATTTATTTGTTTTCATCATTTTAATTTTTTTGGATATCATTTCAGGAGTGACAAACAACTGCCCTAAATTTTGTGATTCATCACCCACAAATTTCCTCGCAGGTAACGGCAGTGAACTTATATCTTCTTTAGTGAATACAGAGCTGAAATATTCATTCAGATCCTCTGCCATTTGAAACCCATCAGATATTACATTACCTGCACTGTTTTTAGTGGTCCTACTTTATCTCGAATCTTCTGTTTACTCCTTACGTAAGCGTAGAAACTCTTACTATCATTTTTTATGTCGTTCGCTAATTTCTGCTCAAAAGACCGTTTTGACTTTCTCATTTCAGCTGTAGCTAAATTTAGGGCCTTTTTGTAATTGTTATAGTCTTCTATATTTCCAGGGTTTCTGTATATTCTCCACATTATTTGTTTGTAGGCAATCTTTCGTATAGCTTCTTTTGACAGGTGTTTCTTCCTAGATCGTTTCCCTTGATTTTGTATAGGAACAAATGTTTCAATAATGCCCTCAATCTCATCTTTCAAAATTATCCAACATTCTGTTGCTGTCTTGTCCTTCATTAAGTCAGTCCAATTTATGCTTGCTAAGTAGGTTCTCATTTGTTTATATTTGCCTTTATTGAAATTTCTCCTCCCTCGCTTTTTGCCAGTAATCTCTGTTTGTATTTTTATACTAAAATGGATCTGATTATGGTCACTAGATCCCAAAGGCTCACATATTTTAACATTATCAACTAATTCGTTTTGAGAGGAGAATACTAAATCCAACACATTTCCACCTCTCGTTGGGTCTAAAACGTGTTGTGTAAGGAAACAGTCCTGTATTAGAAGTAAAAACTGCTGGTCATCTCTTCCAACACTCTCTAGTGATTTCCACTGAATATGACCATGATTAAAATCACCCATTATAACACATTCTCTTTTACTAATCTCCTTTATGGCATTGTGCAATTTTTCATCATCCTCTTGTCGTATGTTAGGACTACGATAAATTAGCCCTATCGTTAATGTTGAGTTTTTTGTGGCTATATTGCACCAAATAGCTTCTTCGCATTCTGCTTCCTTTTCCATCTGTAATTCATATGCTTGTATAGAATCCTTAATATACATAATGACCCCACCTCCCATTCTCTCTTGTCTGTCTTTTCGAAACATTACATAACCTGGGAGCATTAGTTCGGCATCAACCATGTCTTTGTGTGCCCATGATTCTGTGATGCCTATTATATCGGGTTCTATATCCGCTACCATGAAGTCTAAGTCACTTTTCTTTTTAATTATGCTTCTGGCATTTAAGCATACACATCTAAGTTCATTTTTATTGATATTTTGTGATTTTTTCCTTGTAGATTTGTTTGTACAGTTTTCTTGAAGTGGCTCTATGTATCCCCCCTGGGCACCTAGTTCACCTTCAACTTCCTGTCGCATAACACTGCTTGAACTCCGTTGCCATGCCTCCTTTCTCTTCCACGACTGACCATTTAAAGTGTCACATCGCTGCAGGTGACACTTAACGGCAGTAATGCAACGCCGACATTCGGTCGACACCGTGATGACCCATCTAATCGTATTACAGTGTCTGTCTGCATCCACATCTCGATTACATGTCTGCATCTCGACCACGGTACTCGCTCAATTCAACAATTAAATTGAACGCACGGTGCGGCGTTGGTAGGAATATTGTGTAGACGAGATCTGTAGGGACTGTTTAACTAAGTTCTTAAAGAACATGCATAGCTAAACAACATTAATTAATTGTTAAATTAAATTAGTTTTTACGCAAATATCCAATGCCGTATTGCCGAGGACACTATTTCTATGACACACAAGTGACAATGTCACGCTGCGCGTAGTGGTGTGGACAGTTTTCGTGTATTCAGGTTCAATTACGTTAATGATCAAAATTGATTTTAAAGTGCAAAATCTGGTTAAATAAAATTATCCAAAATTAACTGTCCCTGGATGCTTACAGGCAACAACGACGTTCACAATGGAACCGTTCACTGGACGTTGCGCTAAACTCGTAATCTAGCCTAATCTATATGTATCTATTATGTAAATCTATATTATGCAAATCTATATTATGTAAAGTTATATTATGCAAATCTATATTATGCAAGTCTATATAATGTAAATCTGCATTATATAAATCTATATTATGCAACACCATATTATGTAAATCTATATTATGTAAATTTATATTATGCAAAACTGTATTATGTAAATCTATATTATGTAAATCTATATTATGCAAATCTATATTATGTAAATCTACATTATTATGTAAACGTTGCATCATTGTGAAATAGTTCCTTACACAAGACGTTCCTTATATCCCAAAGTGTAGGCAACATCGGGGATTTAAAGGTTGTCAAGAGGAGAGTCGTTAAGTCGAACTGTTGCCCTCTAGGAGTGTGGTTTAATAACAAAGCTCGTCATCATCGACTTATATAATTGGTTTGCCATACCCGTTTCATTGTAAGTAAATAATTGATTTTACATCATATTTCCCTTTACCTGTAAATGTAGAGTATGGATTTCTATCTACTGCACTGTGTTTTATATTTGTGTAGGAAGTCTTCGCAGATTAACTGCACCTTATCCTGATGATTCCGAGTGAACTCAATGCGTTGTTTGATGTCTGACAAGATCCGTCAGAGTGACGTGTGAACTGTTGCGCTACATTCATTGCTTAAGATCCGCCAGAGTGACGTGTGAACTGTTGCGCTACATTCATTGCTTAAGATCCGCCAGAGTGACGTGTGAACTGTTGCGCTACATTCATTGTTTAAGATCCGCCAGAGTGACGTGTGAACTGTTGCGCTACATTCATTGCTTAAGATCCGCCAGAGTGACGTGGGAACTGTTGCGCTACATTCATTGTTTAAGATCCGCCAGAGTGACGTGTGAACTGTTGCGCTACATTCATTGCTTAAGATCCGCCAGAGTGACGTGTGGACTGTTGCGCTACATTCATTGTTTAGGATCTGCCCGAGTGACGTGTGAACGGTTGCGCTGCATTCCTTGCTTAAGATCCGCCAGAGTGACGTGTGAAATGTTGCGCTGCATTCATTGCTTAAGATCCGCCAGAGTGACATGTGAACTGTTGCGCTACATCCATTGCTTAGGATCCGCCAGAGTGACGTGTGACGTACTTTAAGTAATCCTAACGGCCGGCTGTTGCGCTACATCCGTTGCTTAAACTTTTCAATTTTTTCTTTTTATTGCTTATATACATTTTTTAGAAACTTTACTTTACTTTACTTTACACTGATAATGATGTCACCGTTTTTATTACTACTATTAACTACTACTATTACTATAACAAAATCATTATTATTATTTTTATTAAGAAACTTTTCAGTGACATTAGCGTTATACGTTGCATTTGTGTTGTCCACGTACTCTACAAAGCGTAGAATGGTCACACAGATACCTGATACCAATATGTAATGGTTAAACGTAGGGAAAATCGGACGTACTAATTTTGGGATTTTATTATTTCAACGTGCAGGTTATCGACTTCCTGAACAATTTGTACACCTGCTTCGACACGAACATTGAACAATACGACGTGTACAAGGTAAGCACAGGTAGTGTACAGTGCATGTCGTTATCAATGTGGGGATCTAGGTACGAGTGCACACATACAAACAGGGGAAACGACAAAAACACTTGCCATGCAAACTAGCTTTGGCAAATCCCCTACGAGAAGTGCGTGGTTTTAGCTGAGGAACTAGTTTATTGTCTTCGCCAGTCGTGACGCTTCACCCGTGGGAACAGCGCTAATGCTCGCCCCACTCTGAAGACGGATACACAATTACTGGAAATTATAATAGAACCACCCGTCCGCTCAATCACATGAGCAGCTTACCGGTTTTGTGTATTCGAATATTTGCTTCTACACCCCAATCATTGCTTGTAACACAAGCAGCGTGTGGCTGAAATCACCCAAAATTATTACTTGACCGGAGGCCGACCACACTCCTCGTGGGCGATTGCCCTGGCTGACGTTAAAAGAGGAGTTTTTGAAAGCGACGTGCCAGGGGTAGAGAAGAACTGGTACTGACGTCATCAGCCGCAGCGACACCTGGCGCGCGGGGATAGTATAATTTATGAATTGGTATGTTTAGTTTGGATTTGGGTCACTGTAAGTGCATATCCTCACAAGCGCCCAGGTCCACCCGCTTTTCTCTGCCAGTTAGCGATGGATGTGTTCGCGATATCGCGGTCAGCGATTATGCTATATTCAAGTGTGGTTTGGCTAGCATAGCCTCTTTCATAACTTCCGCAAGATGTCTACCTGCTAAATATCTAACACTATTATTTCCATTTTCTGCAAACGAACAATTACAAAAATTGTTTTGGGGACGTATCATCAGAATATTCCACCGGTCCCGAATGTCCCGGACAATGTTAGTGTACACTAATTGATATATGGTCTCTAGAGGCCTCTTAGTTGTCCTGGCATCTGGTGTGGGTTAGACGTGTGTTCTTCTGTTTGGAGTGTGTGATCACAACGAACGTCGGTGCCACGGGGAGTCGTCGAGTGGAACAGTCTCCGTCCTCTGAGTCCTCACAGGTTGACGTGATCGGATACGGCGCTTCAGAAATGCTGGCTATAATAATAAATATGATAACAATAACAATGTTAATAATAATACAAACGTTTGCTTCACTATTGCATACAAAACCGTCTCCATTGCTGTCTTCTGTCCTTGTGTCGCGAACACGCGGCCGTAGGTGGAGACAATAGGCGACGCGTACATGGTGGCGAGCGGCCTGCCCGTGAGGAACGGACACCGGCACGCCGGCGAGGTGGCCGACCTGGCGCTCGACCTGCTCGGAGCCGTCGGACGCTTCAAGGTACGACACGAGCCGGACATGGAGATCAAAGTCAGGATCGGAATACATACAGGTTAGAACTACGGGAATGCGTGTTGCATAGGTAGGGCGTGCAATGTATCGCAGTTTCTCGCGTTTTCTATCTCTCCCTTTCTCGTTAGATATGTCTCCCTCTTCCTTACTTTCTCCGTCCGTCCGTCCGTCCGTCCGTCCGTCCGTCCGTCCGTCCGTCCGTCCGTCCGTCCGTCCGTCCGTCCGTCCGTCCGTCCGTCCGTCCGTCCGTCCGTCCGTCCGTCCGTCCGTCCGTCCGTCCGTCCGTCCGTCCGTCCGTCCGTCCGTCCGTCCGTCCGTCCGTCCGTCCGTCCGTCCGTCCGTCCGTCCGTCCGTCCGTCCGTCCGTCCGTCCGTCCGTCCGTCCGTCCGTCCGTCCGTCCGTCCGTCCGTCCGTCCGTCCGTCCGTCCGTCCGTCCGTCCGTCCGTCCGTCCGTCCGTCCGCCTGTCTGCCTGTCTGACCGCCCGCCCGCCCGCCCACCCGCCCGCCCGTCCGCCCGACCGTACGCCCGTACGCCCGTACGCCCGTACGCCCGTACGCCCGTACGCCCGTACGCCCGTACGCCCGTACGCCCGTACGCCCGTACGCCCGTACGCCCGTACGCCCGTACGCCCGTACGCCCGTACGCCCGTACGCCCGTACGCCCGTACGCCCGTACGCCCGTACGCCCGTACGCCCGTACGCCCGTACGCCCGCCCGCCTCGTGTAATCGTGGAAGCGGACTGTCAGACGTGTATCACGTTTCAGGTCCCGTTGCTGCAGGAGTGGTCGGTGTGAAGATGCCACGGTACTGCCTCTTCGGGGTGACGGTGAACTACGCTTCCCGCATGGAGTCGAGCGGCACTCGTAAGTGTGGATTCATGACTAGTTATAGTCATGTCGCCGTCACGTCATATATGAAGGCCACCAAATTAAAAAAAAAACTTACTCGATATTGTTTATAACACATTAGCGACCTAGACACGCGTGCTCATATGTCCACACATCTCTCATCTGTAACGCCCGCGCGCAATCACACACACACACACACACACACACACACACACACACACACACACACACACACACACACACACACACACACTCACAAACACAAACACAAATACACACACCACACACACACACCCACGCGCGCGCACTCACACACACACACTTGCACACACAAACACATACGCGCGCAAATACACACATCACACACACACACACACACACACACACACACACACACACACACACACACACATACACACACACACACACGCACACACACACACACACTCACTCACTCACTCACTCACTCACACACACATGCATACACAAACACATACGCGCGCACATACACACACACCCCACACACACATACACACACGCACACACACGCACGCACGCACGTACACACGCACACACACACACACACGCACACTCACACACACACACACACACACACACACACACACACACACACACACACCACGTATCTTAATACATGCACGTTACGCTGTTTTGTCTAATTGAACTATATTCCATTTAAATATTTGATTTGATTGAATAAACCTGGTTGCTTGATTGAATTTGTGTTCGTGAAGGAAGATGTTGCTTTTTCATCATTTCTGTTGCAGCGATGCGAATTCATGTCAGCAGCGATTGCAAAGCTGCCCTGGAAATCCAGGGTGGCTACACGTTTGAAGATGCAGAAGACGTCACAATAAAGGTAAACAATAATAAATGTGTGATTAATTAACAGCTGATGCGCAATAATAGAAGTCATTTAACAAGATATAACCAGATTGCCACACACAGAATAAACTCTAGATGGCAGCTGGACAAGGACATCCTTTTAGCTTATCGAGAGGCCAACCAATTGATCTTAGTGTAGACCAATCCAGCCCATTCGATTTTCTTTTTACACATATTAACACTACTAGCACCCAATCTATACTGCTCCTTTGCTATTGTATCTTAATGTCCTCCGGTCTCAGCCTTTGATTAATTAAGTTCCATGTATTTTGCCAATCTTTGTTATTATTTGCCATAATTTGCCAACCTTCTATGCGTATACTGTACCACAATACATGCCAAATTGTCACCTGACACTAGCTGTATTTCGTTGTACAAGTAAAGTAACTGATGTTTGCCTACTGCATGTTTGTTTGTCAATATACTACTAATAGTATTGTTATCATCCGCAGGGAAAGGGAGCGGTGCCTACGTACTCTCTGCTGGGCCACGGGAAACGTCAGAAAGAAAATTAGTGTACTAAATGCAATGTAATGTTTAGTTGATTGCAGAGAGTGAAACACAAATGGGAATACGTAAGTTGCTTTCAGAAATGCAAGACATGGCGTTTGAACCACGCCTGATAGGCCTACACTGCATGTAAAATAGGTGTAGCCGATGTTGTCAGAATGTTGTTAGTAGCATTCAAAGAAGACACTCAAGGAAGGTTGATTAAATTAGCATAAGTTGAAGACGAGTGTCGATTGGTATGATCAGTGTCACAGTGCGTCATACGACAGCATAGAGGAAGGCGAAGGTGCCAGCTCCCAGGTTTAATTGTTGTACATTTACTATTACGTACTTACGACTACGACATACATGTTGAATGTTTTCTGCCTGCCAATTTGTGCTTAGTTACTTTAGAAAGCTCGGAACAATGCCAGTAATTTGAAAGATTACTCATAAAACACGGTCAAATGATAAACAAAATTTCCAGTTTCAAAACACAACCGAGGCGAGCAGTGTTAATCGCTAGGGCCCTTTCATGTTTAACTTTCCCACGTTCTAGACAGCAGACGTCCCGTTAGAAATAACTGCTCGGCCAATTCTGGACTGGAGAGTAGGCACCCTCCGTTTAATGATTCGCAATATCTACTGACCATGCTAATATCAACAGTTTCAGTATATTTAAACACCAAATTGACATGCTATGCACAGTCGGATAAAAACGAATAAGTGTAGTTGCGGTCTTCATAAATATGGGATGTCTTAGTCAGCCAGTGGAGCTGTGAATATCTTGTGTGGAAATAATATCGTCTCCTACTACGTAGGACTAGAAATGGGGTTACTATGTTGTAAAACAGACTGGAAACAAAATAAAAACAGTATCGTGTTACAGTTTACCTAATTTATTTATTATTTATATAATTTTGTACAAAGTGGTAAAGTGGAAAGCACAGACGTACATGCACGCATGCACACACACACACACACACACGCAAATCACATGCACCGACACACCGAAAAACACACAAGAGGATACACGAAATTATACTCAAAACAAATGTTCGCTTCATTTCGTGCATTTAGTGGTTATATTCGTAAATGTATGCATCACCCTTAACAAAACAGTAACAAAACATTGAATAAAACACTTTTTAGCAACTATTAAACAAATTAATACGACAGATTATACGTACACATGTCTACGAATACGAAGGTCTACACATAAAAGCGTCGCTGATAAATGTATGGTGGCCACATTTATTATTGATCCATTGAAAAGGTTATGTTAACCACAAATGTAGATTTTTTTGATTGTGTATGGATGTAGACGTTTGTGTTAGCACTTAAGAAGGAACAAGAACGTTGTTTGTAACATAATACTATAATCTCTGAATAGAAATCCAACGGAATGCAAGATGAACACCCATATACAAGTGTTGTGCACGAACATATGATATTCGTAGTTTCGAAGATATTGATTTTTAAGGCTTGACACGATTTCCGCAAAGAATGCTCAGAAGGAAATATACTATTGATTATATTAAGATTATCGGGTATTTCATACCTTTTAATCAGATCCTATAAATATGACAACTGCGCGTAAGATGAAATACTATTTGAAACAATGTTTTGGCCTCCTGCATTTTATATACGTTACCTGATTCTAAGAATACATTCCAGCATTCGTGTGCCATATTGCCAACAAACCCGTACGCTCAACTAGTTGCTATATTTATACATACAATTAGGCACACGCGTACACATGCACGCACGCATTCACTCGACCGCGTGCACTCTCACACATGCACGCACATGCGTTCATACGCACGTACCCATGCATATACTCACGCACGCCCATACGTATACATACTCACGCATAATACACTGTATAAACAACAAAACCGCCAATAACACATTTACCTAACTGATATAGATGACTATTCGTGTAGAAATGATTCAAATATAAAGCTAATGACTATGAACATATGTGATAGCAGTTTCATTTAAACTCATGTTCCGACAATGGGGCCGCCCTGGCGAGATCAGGCAGTGGCTTGTTGAAGCCTTTCTTGCCCAGAAGGAAGTAAGTCGTAACAGTCCCTTTCCCCTGAAACACGAATTAAATCAAATTAAATGTATACATACATCATATATATATATATATATATATATATATATATATATAATCAATATATATAATCAATATATATATATATATATATGAAATTTATATATATATATTTATATATAATGATATATATATTTATTTATAATTATGTATATATATATGAAATTTATATATATATATTTATATATAATATATATATATATATATATATATATATATATATATATATATATATATATTAGAGTATATATTACACAGAAGATGCATATGATGAAATGTGTGTCACCAGCACGCGCCTCGCCGATCGCTGCGCTCTGCAGGCGGGTTACTCCTCGAAGTTCCAAAAGTGAACTTAGAACGTTTCGGCCGGCGTGCATTTGCCTGTGCAGGACCCACTCTGTGGAACAAACTCCCTAGGAATATGCGCGACAACGGCAATCTAGTACACTTTAAGAAAGAATTAAAAACATTTTTATTTTCCACATAACCAGTTTTACACAACGAACATTATATTTTAGCTTAACTATACTTATTTATTTATTTACCTATTTACATGTATGTACACACCCGTGAACATTATATTTTTGCTTAACTGTATTTATTTATTAATTTATCTATTTACAAGTATGCATACACCCGTGAACATTATATTTTAGCTTAACTATATTTGTTAATTTGTTTACCTATTTACATGTATGTACACACCCGTGAACGGGACATACGTCCCGGAATTGATGATGTCAAAATAAAGTTTTATTTTATTATTATTTATTACTATTCATTCTGTCAAATATAGTAGGCAAATATATTGGGAATTTATTTTTTAAGTTTACTCATTATAAATAAAACCAATATGATTATTTCGTATACTTCTGAAATGTAGACATTTCAGTACGGAGTAGCCGCAACAGTAGCAGTTATTTCCAAAATCAAGTCGTGCCTGATAAATCCAAACGATTCTGTCGGTACCTTCATATGCACTTGCCCGCGTAGTTCCAGAGTGTAGCCTGCCAGCTCGTCCAGAAACACTTTCGCCTCAGGACTCACGTGGATGCGCAACGCTGCAAAACATTTGCTTTCGTAATAATACTTTACACCCAACAAGAGCTTGTAAATTAAAGGACACAGACAATGAATTTTATTTGCTAACATTAAAATCCATATTGAACTTATAAAATATCTTTAATATCACCTTCCTAAGATATCTCTGTGAGATAATTGCAATGTTTGGTCGTGAGCAAAGGTCTGCCTTTGAAGAAGACATGTAGCGCATGTGGCGATAGCAATCATTATCTGTTAATTGTGTGGATCGCTTCTTTGTTTCTTAGTCTCTATTGTTGTCATCCCACATTCGAATAGTTTCCTAGTATCTGGTGTTGTCATCCCATATTAGAATAGTTTCCTAGTCTCTATTGTTGTCATCCCACATTCTAATAGTTTCCTAGTCTCTATTGTTGTCATCCCACATTCTAATAGTTTCCTAGTCTCTATTGTTGTCATCCCACATTCTAATAGTCTCCTAGTATCTGGTGTTGTCATCCCACATTCTAATAGTTTCCTAGTCTCTGGTGTTGTCATCCCACATTCTAATAGTTTCCTAGTCTCTATTGTTGTCATCCCACATTGTAATAGTTTCCTAGTCTCTATTGTTGTCATCCCACATTGTAATAGTTTCCTAGTATCTGGTGTTATCATCCCACATTCTAATAGTCTCCTAGTCTCTGGTGTTGTCATCCCACATTCTAATAGTTTCCTAGTCTCTGGTGTTGTCATCCCACATTCTAATAGTTTCCTAGTCTCTATTGTTGTCATCCCACATTGTAATAGTTTCCTAGTCTCTATTGTTGTCATCCCACATTCTAATAGTTTCCTAGTCTCTAGTGTTATCATCCCACATTCTAATAGTTTCCTAGTCTCTATTGTTGTCATCCCACATTCTAATAGTCTCCTAGTCTCTGGTGTTGTCATCCCACATTCTAATAGTTTCCTAGTCTCTATTGTTGTCATCCCACATTCTAATAGTTTCCTAGTCTCTAGTGTTGTCATCCCACATTCTAATAGTCTCCTAGTATATGGTGTTGTCATCCCACATTCTAATAGTTTCGTAGTCTCTTGTGTTGTCATCCCACATTATAATAGTTTCCTAGTCTCTATTGTTGTCATCCCACATTCTAATAGTTTCCTAGTATCTGGTGTTGTCATCCCACATTCTAATAGTTTCTTAGTCTCTAGTGTTGTCATCCCACATTCTAATAGTTTCCTAATCTCTAGTGTTGTCATCCCACATTCTAATAGTTTCCTAGTCTCTAGTGTTGTCATCCCACATTTTAATAGGCGACTTTCATTGCAAAATTGTTCAGGTCAGAAACCAGCTTAGTTGCTCTTCGTTGCAGTCTTTCTAGTTTCCATGCCTGTATACAATACAATAATACAATAATACAATACAATAAAACTTTATTGTCCCGAACCGGGAAATTCATTTTGCAGCGTTCGTCGTCATAAAAATATAAAATACAGAGTAGAGAAATAAAAAAATGCTAATAAATTCATTATTAAAACAGTAAGTGAACATCAATCATAATAAAATACAAGATAAATTCTATAATATAATTTTAAAATTAAAGTTAAATTTACATGTATACACAATCGTGTTGTAGTTGTACAGTTGCACAATTAGTTGTTTCTCCTGGCTCTGTCACCATCTCACTTACCAAGCCCACTCGACTCCATGCGCGAGGCGTAGTTGACGGTGTCTCCAAACAGACAGTAGCGGGGCATCTTCAGTCCGACGACGCCTGTGCACACGGGACCTACATCGCGATAATGTTGGTGAACACTTTATTAAACGATAATATGAACTTGTTATGATATCGTCTTCCGCCTCTATTCGCCTAACCTTGAAGAACGACTATTTTATGTTAAGTAATATTTTAAATCATTTTGGTCATCCGTCTTTGAAGCACATACTGCCCAACCCAAGCAGACAACACTATCTGCTACGCCTGCTACGTCATAGTACGTAAACAAAATGGCGCCTACGGTGACGACGAATCCATTGTTTACGTCATCACAAAGAATCAGTGACGTCGCCCCTCATAATTAAGGATTCGTTGACTACTTCCTGTGTCGTGACGCTTACCCGAGTGCATGCCGATCCTCATTTGAAGTTGCTCTTCGGGTCGGTGCCTTATGCGGAAGGTTCTGACGGAACTGAGCATATCGAGCGCCATGGTCGCGATCTCACCGGCATGTCTGTTGGCGTTGGGCACGGGCAGACCACTCGCCACCATGTAGGCGTCGCCTATCGTCTCCACCTGGCAAACACCCGATGTAGTTATATATATATATATATATATATATATATATATATATATATATATATATATATATATATATATATATATACAACGCTATATATATATATATATATATATATATATATATTTATATATACAGACTATGTTGTATTTATTTATTCATACTGTATTACTGTCAGTCCCACGTAGCTTTAGCTGATTTGTTTTTTATTTATGTATTTATTAACTGTATGCATGTGTGTGTGTAACAAAGCACACACACATATACATATATATATATATAAATATATATATATATATATATATATATATATATATATGTGTGTGTGTGTGTGTGTGTGTGTGTGTGTGTGTGTGTGTGTGTGTGTGTGTGTGTGTGTGTGTGTGTGTGTGTGTGTGTGTGTGTGTGTGTGTGTGTGTGTGTGTGTGTGTGTGTGTGTGTGTGTGTGTGTAGCAAAAGAGCAATGCAGCTTATAAGATAATTATAATTTGAAAATAAACTTACGTACTTTACATATGAATACTATTTACAGATCCTTTACATTTTGATCATAACGCTTGAAATGTTTTAAAAATAATATGTGATAACTAAAATATAAAAAGATACAGTTAATAAATACATAAATTACACAACATTGTATGTTCAGCTAAAGCATAGTGGGACTAACAGTAATACCGTGTGAATAAATACAACATTGTCTGAAGAAATATCGACTATCAGGTTAGTGGAGTAAACATTAAACCTGTTGACATGATCAGGAACTTGGAAGTTCACGTTGACATTCACATGAGCATGAAGCAGCTCGTTGATGCTGTTTACAAGAATGATAGCTACCACCTGACACGTATACGTTCCACATCACGCTCTATATATACAATTATCACGAAACATGTCTGCCATTCCTTAGTCTTTGCGCTGGTTGTTTCAAGCTTAGACTATTGCAACGCTCTGCTGCTGGACGTACTGAAATACCACTTAGCACGTCTCCATCCAGAAGTTACACAACAGGACAGCCTGCCTGGTTGTCCTCCCACCTATCTCTTCTCACATCAAGCCAGTGAGTGCCTTCAGTGATTCCCTGTCAGACAACGCATTGTGTGTATTTATAAGGCGCCCTGTGATTTGGCGCCGGAGTACCTAGCACATCTGCTAAATCCACGAACTCTCAAATCTCGTCTTCGGCAGCTTCACGACCATCTTCAACTTGCAGTTCCACCAGCTTCGCATTCCATTGGCAAGGGAGCATTTGACGTGACTGCCACATGGAACCAACTGCCACTGACAGTACGCTATGCCCCGTCCATGTTACTGTTTAATCGATATCTAAAGACATATTTATTTAAAAGAACACATGGTGACAATTAGTTAGATTTACATATTAGTGACCTCTTAGTGACATTTAGATTTACTAATTTTAATTTTGCTTATAAATTAATTTATAAATATTTTATATTATATACATATTTTAAATGTTTTAAAATTGTTTATTTTGAGCGCATTGATTAACTTTTAGCAAGAATGAATGAAAGAATAAATCACTTCATTACAGAAATACACATTCCATACACAAGAGTGGGTGCGTTATATTATACGCTTGGCGGCCAGAGTAGTGCTGCGGCTCAGGCGCGGTGACCGGCGAAGCATGACGGCCGCATTGAAACAACTGCACTGGTTGCCCGTGAAGTATCGCATCGAGTACAAGATACTCGTCATTGTGTTTCGCGCCCTACACGAGCGTACGCCGGCGTACATTGCCTCGCTGATCACACCATACGTGCCGCGTCGCGCCCTGCGATCTGCAGACCGCGCGTTGCTAGTGGTTCCTCGGCACAACCTCGAACGTTATGGACGCCTCTCACTCTCTCGTGCAGGACCAACTCTTTGGAACGCACTACCTGAGGACTTGCGTTCTACAGTGTGCATGAACAAGTTTAAAACACACATTAAGACTTATTATTTCAAGATTGCTTTTAATGTCTAGTTTTTCTACACCTTTCACCCTTTTATATTTTTATTTATTTACTTATTTACTCTTAATTAGCTCAACCAGCATGTCATTTTAATTATTTATTAATTAATAGTTTACAAATTAACATATATTTGAGTTTTCAATAATTACAATTGACCCAACTATTACATTGCTGTAGTCATTTGTTAAAAATTAAGTACTATGTATATTATTATATATTTATTTATTCTGCTACTTTATATACATATATATATGAATGTATATTTTCTTGACTACATTGACATATGATATAGACTACAACAATGCCATCTCTGTTTAATTTTAGTTTCTCTTGTAGTTCTGTACAACACTGATTTAGACAAACGTACTCATATGTTTTACTTGTACTTTTATTTAATTTATTTCTTAGGATGTTTTAATGTTGTCAACACTACCGAACAGAGTTTGTACTTTGGATTTTAGTGTCTAAATAAAGTGTATTATTAGTATTATTATATAATACACAAGGCCTTTTGTTTTCAATCATGGAAACACACTCTTGTTTATCATTATCATTCTATATCAATATCGCCATATATTGGACGTACGTGGTGTATCGTGTAACATAGAGATCGCACGATACAAAAACGATTATTATTATTATTACTACTATTATTATTATTTAGACATTTAAGGATATATTTTATAATGTATATGTATTTAAGATAAAAAAAAACAGGAAATATGATGTAATCATATTAATGTATAATAATAAAATAATAACGTTTCTTGCTAACACAAAATTTTTCACAGGTATTTAATGCCAACATAAGTTATTTTACTTAAAATTAATGTTATTCGAAAACTACACGACAATGGCGTCTGAAAGCACAGTATTAGAGGTTGGGCTTATTACATTACATTTAGTTGCAAGAAGAAATGTACTAAAATATAGGGTATCTCAACTTACTTTGTATACATCATATATATCGATGATTTGGTCGAAACAGGTGTATAGATCATTGAGAAAATCTACAATCTGAAGACATAACATACCATAAACAGCATATAAAGAACAAGCAAGCAGTTAATTTATTATGTGCGTTTGTTGAATAATTAATCAATGCATAAAACTATACACTCGTATATGAATTCACCGCCGTTAACGCGGGCAATGTAATAAGATAATAATCAAATCTGTGTGATGGCTCACTATAATCTTTAGTTCGAAAGTCAGATTTACGTGGTGATAAAAACCGCAAATATGTCATTTCATCATCCAAACTTAGATACACAGTTAATGTGACGAGTTAATTGTGACATATTGACCATTCCTACTGCACTGCAATGGAGATGGAAGAAGCATTACCTGCAGAGGTGTGCTTTTTGCTGACAATGCAGCAAAGCCGACGATATCACTGAAGAAAACCGTTGCCGAGTTATATATCGTTGGCTGCACCGTCCTGCCTGCTTTCAGTTCTTTTGCCACATATCTTCAAAGACATGCAACAGTGCTGGTTTACTACATAACGATGCTATAGTGTGGCATTCATTTGTAGATTTTATGAACTAAAACGCAAGAGTGTCGCATGCGTGCTGGCAATGTTTATTGTTGGTACTTCTGCGATCTTCAGAACAAATTGTGGCTTTAGATTATATGCGATTTGTTGTAGATATAACTTATTTAGATTACTACATATTTTCGCTAAGGCGATGGTTATGTGATGTCCATTATGGTGGTCCCGTACCTCGGTAACATCCGACAGAGTAGATCGTCTGTCTTCTTCTGTTCCAGCTCGAGTTGGCGCGTGCGCTGTGCCACCAGGTCCTCCATGTTGTCCGAGTACTTGGTCATCATGCTAACGATCTGGTCCACCAAGTTCACCTGCCTGTAGAAGAAACGTAAAGTTCGTTGGATTTAGCTTAAGTAATCCTTTAAGCAATTACGATAAAATATATGTTATTTCTACAGCAGCTCCTGTTGGTGTTACCGCTACCCGAGCCGCAACTGGTATCTTGGACTGGTACACATTTTAAAAGTATATATATATATATATATATATATATATATATATATATATATATATATATATATATATATATATATATATATATATATATATATATATATATATATATATATATATATATATATATATATATATATATCACTCTCTTTTTCTTTCTGCCTCTGCCTCTGCCTCTGCCTCTGCCTCTGCCTCTGCCTCTGCCTCTGCCTCTGCCTCTGCCTCTGCCTCTGCCTCTGCCTCTGCCTCTGCCTCTGCCTCTGCCTCTGCCTCTGCCTCTGCCTCTGCCTCTGCCTCTGCCTCTGCCTCTGCCTCTGCCTCTGCCTCTGCCTCTGCCTCTGCCTCTGCCTCTGCCTCTGCCTCTGCCTCTGCCTCTGCCTCTGCCTCTGCCTCTGCCTCTGCCTCTGCCTCTGCCTCTGCCTCTGCCTCTGCCTCTGCCTCTGCCTCTGCCTCTGCCTCTGCCTCTGCCTCTGCCTCTGCCTCTGCCTCTGCCTCTGCCTCTGCCTCTGCCTCTGCCTCTGCCTCTGCCTCTGCCTCTGCCTCTGCCTCTGCCTCTGCCTCTGCCTCTGCCTCTGCCTCTGCCTCTGCCTCTGCCTCTGCCTCTGCCTCTGCCTCTGCCTCTGCCTCTGCCTCTGCCTCTGCCTCTGCCTCTGCCTCTGCCTCTGCCTCTGCCTCTGCCTCTGCCTCTCCCTCTCCCTCTCCCTCTCCCTCTCCCTCTCACTCACTCTCACTCTCTCTCTCTCTCTCTCACTCTCTCTCTCTCTCTCTCTCTCTCTCTCTGTCGCTTGCTCACCCTCCTTTGTTCATCTTCTTCCAGATTGTTTGGACAACCTCAAAACTAGGTCGATATTGTGGCCCGTCTTCCCAGCAGAACTTCATGAGGTCAACGAGCTGCGTGGAATCGTCGTCAACTCGTGCGGTGACACTTGGTCGGAATGGCGGCTGTTCGCTCTTCTTCACTCTCTCTACGCACGCTGGAAATGTGTAATGATTCGGCGATGTTTTTGTGATGACAATAATATTTGCCAAGAAAAGATCGTTGCTGTTATAACTTTAATCAAACTGTGTCAAATACGTCTTTGAAAAACAGCGATGTCTGTTATTTCGGTTAACTAAATTGCAGACGTTGCATGTATAGTTTCGAATGTGTGAATCGCACTGCCTTTGTTTTAGCTCACGACTTTTGAAACAGGCAGTTTCATATTCACATTTTGGTGATGGACAGTTATGTATTAATGAAGCCCAAGTGACATATAACTAATCCGTCATCACGTACATTGGGGATCTGTTGACTCGTCTCCGAATGGACCTTCTCGGTAGAGAATCTCGTGCAAGATGATGGCGAATGAATATATGTCGCCCTTCACACTTCCGGTTCTGACCAAGTCGTCCTCGCGCAGATGTTCCGGAGCCGTCCACAGCAGACCTGCCGGACGAGTCACGACAAATAATATCTGACTTCTTTTTTACCGGAAGTGATGTACAATGATTTCAACCCTGACAAATTTAGCCAATTGCTATAAATGTACTGAACCGCAGAACTGTACAAATTCCATCATACGCAATTTCAAATTTCTACGGAAAATCCCACCCCGAGCGACCGATGTTGCACACACAAAAAGTGGCTGAATATGTGCAGAGTCTAACTGTCGTGTATTTACTCCCAAGAATGTTACATACGGCGATAGTAGGACGGGTTACGGGTTCTCGCTGGTGGTTTGCTCGTCTGTCTCAGCTTGCGCAGACCGTATCGGGAGATCTTGCAGGTCCAACGGCCGTCAATGAGCACCTTGAAGGACGTGAGCGAACCGTGAAACTTGATCGGACTCTTGTGTAGGTAAGTCATGCCCTGGGGAGAGAAAATGCCGTCAGACGGCATAGCGCTGGGGGCCGGAAAGTTTCACGCATGGAAACATGGATTACAAAAGTGTGTGTGTGGTGTGGTGTGTGGTGTGTGTGTGTGTGTGTGTGTGTGTGTGTGTGTGTGTGTGTGTGTGTGTGTGTGTGTGTGCGTGTGAGTGTGTGTTGTGTGTGTTGTGTAGACTGTGTGCGTGCGTGCGTGCGTGCGTGCGTGCGTACGTGTGTGTGTCGTTAACGTAGGGACGTTTAGCGTGCTTTAGCGCCATGGAAAGGATGGACGTTTTGATCAATGACCGGCACATACGATGGGTGTGTATTTGCTTATAATACAGCATTGACGTATTAAGTATGTATGAGCATGCCTGCATGTGATAGAACGTGTGTGTGTGTGCGTGTACGCGTGAGTATATGCGTGCGTGCGTGAGAGTGTGAGTGCGTGCGTGAGTGTGTATATGTGTGTATGTGTGCGAGCGCGCGTGCGTCGGTTTGTATATGTGCGTGTGTGGGCGCGCGCGCCTGCTTGTGTGTGCGCGCAACAAACTACATACTCATTATATCAACCACATACAATAGCAGGTGTTATTACTGTCTAGACAATCAACACGACATTACAAATCATGCGCATGCAATATAGGCGGATATAGTGACACACACAATACGTTGAATTAAATTTAACACGTGACAGTTCCTGTCGTATCAAGACGTACCAAGGCATATCATCACGAACAACGTACATTTGTTATGTCGGACACGAACGACACTCGGAACATGTTGTCAAGTCGAATACTCTCGTTCTCCAGCACGTCTCCGAGAGAACCTTTGCTGCAGTGAAGGGCCACGAGACACGTGTGACCCGGCTCCACACACGCACCGATGAACTTGTTCATATTGCAGTGTCTGACGCCCATCACCTGCGACAAGTGACAAGAGTGGCTCGATTGTTACGATTGTACATAACGCCTATCTAGTCTCATGGCAGCTCAATCTGCTTCACGCTTTGCTCCGTGGCACGCCTGTTCAATCGACCACTGTCGTACTTTCCCTGTGAAACATTAAGTCCCCGTGCAATTAGTACGCATATTAATATCTACCATTTCCTATAGTTTCTGGTCAGCTGAGTGACCTGGAGAACTGTAAACTAATTTGTCAGAGGTTCGAAACGGCAGAACAATATTCGAACACGATATGTAGTTGCAAAATAAATCGAACAGAAAAACAAATGTTAATATCAATAAATATTTTTATTAGTCTTAATAATATTTAAATACTAATACTGATAAATTATGGTTAATTATATTACAAGTTAAAAATAAATAAATAATCAAGTACTTGATAAATAGTAGATATTAAAAAATTTCGGATATTAGAAGAAAAAGAATTTAAGTGAAAAAGCTCTTTTAAACAGAAATGTTTTCAGTTGCTTCTTGGACGAACGGAGGCAGTCTGTGGCACGCATTGCAAGCGGCAGATTGTTCCAGAGGCGTGGAGCAGCACAGGAAAATTATTTCCTACGTAGTCTGCATCGTGGAACCTCCAGCAGGTGAGCTTCCGCGGAGAGTAGCGCACGGGTCGGTGATGATGATGATGATGATGACGATGATGATGATGACGATGATGATGACGATGATGATGATGATGATGATCGTGGTGGTGGTATCGAGGGATTTTTTGCAAATTAAAATTATGAAAACGACATTGATGCAGGTTATTCATGTCTTTTTAGATGTTTGACATGTTTTATGTGCTCTAATAGTATTATTATTATTAGTAGTAGTGGTGGTGGTGGTGGTGGTGGTGGTGGTTATGGTGGTGGTGGTGGTGGTGGTGGTGGTGGTGGTGGTGGTGGTGGTGGTGGTGGTGGTGGTGGTGGTGGTGGTGGTGGTGGTAGTAGTAGTAGTAGTAGTAGTAGTAGTAGAAGTAGTAGTAGTAGTAGCGGTGAAATTAATAGCAGCAGACATCATTTGTCATCAATGATTTACTGAGATCCGCAAATTATCCAACTGCTCATTACTTGCACATTTCCTGTTACAAATTAACTGACCTCTGTCATTTCCCTGATGAGATCTTTAGTGACGACGAAATGCACTTCATGGACCATTTTAACATCGACGATTTCTCCACGATACCGCGCCACGTTTGTGAACCCTTGGGACGGAATCGCCTCGAATGTTGATGTTGCCATGCTTACCTATAGAGCGAAAATAACGTGACAATTTGTCACCATAGTAACAAGGCATTACTGGGTAATTAACTGAATTCCCGATCAATGTTCCGAAATGGCACTTCCCATGCACGGGCGCATGCACTTACGCACACATGCACACACACACACACACACACACACACACACACACACACACACACACACACACACACACACACACACACACACACAAACACACACACACACACACACACACAAACACACACACACACACACACACACACACACACACACACACACACAAATAAACACACGAACGCATACACGCACGCGAGTTAATATGTTACCTACCCGACTATACCGACTGTATCTACTGCCGATTGCGGGTGCTGTCGGTCCAGTGAACATCTGTAGGTCCTCGTATTTGATTCTCCAGCCGTACTCAACAATCTCCAGGTTCCGCTTGTAGTGCCTGCACACAGACCAGCTTTCATCGGAAGCACCACGCACGACACCATAAATTCTACGGACACGCTTTTGCATACTGAAACAATGTTTCCGCTTTGTGAGTGAGGGTTGAACCTTCTGAGTAGAATGAGCATTGTTCCTGTTGTCTGTATTTATGTGAGGACATGTGTCGTGTTGGTCCAGGAGAAATGATGCTTTATGCAACGCGGTATCAGAGCAGTCAGATTTTGACAGATGTTTTTTTACTCAAACCGGTGTTGGCGTCATTTTGGGCTAACAGAAATTAAGGGTTTCAGGTATCAAAATGGTTTGTTGGAAACACACACACGCACACACGCACACGCACACGTACACGCACACGCACACACACACACACACGCACGCACGCACGCGTTCACACACACATACACACAAACGTATACAAGCAGTACTGCTACAAACTGCACCGGCATAATATTACACAGAAAAAACACGATTTCAACCATTGCAATTAGCTACCCCTTACAAAATCAATATTTAAAGACGGTTGTATATATATATATATATATATATATATATATATATATATATATATATATATATATATATATATGCATTGTTGTGTAAATGTATAAAAAACAGCCATATTATGAAATAACGGTTATTACATTGTATTTGCAACACGTTTGTGACTGCTACAAATGACAACGTATTCTCCACTAACCTGTACCAGAGGATGCCAAATATAATGGCGATTATCCCGACTAGCGGAATTACTGTAGCCGGCACAACAACCCAGACAACTACAACAGAATATATGTGTTTTGAATGTTAAGTTCAAGTATCGACAAGACAAGTTGCTTTTTTTTATAAAGGAAAGAAATCTGTGAGTTTCACTTAA
>OZ024855.1:53507761-53517761 GCA_964017155.1 Oasisia sp. SBJ-2009 | reverse complement strand
ATATATGCAACAAAAGGAGGCAATTACCGACGAATACGCCGTAAATCACGAGTATGATAAATTATAACAAACCACTACATGTTTCTTTCAACAAGACCAATCCCCACCATCACTTAACGTAAGCACACCTTCAAGAGCGGCCAGCATGTCGGCTCTGTCAACGTCTCTGTGTAACACGCTGTCCATACGGCCATCCTTTCGCATGTCAATCGTGATAAAGACGAACTCTCCGGTGAAGAGGTTGGCCTTGGCGGCGTGTCTCAGGAAGTGATACGTGTCGTAGTGGTCGGCGCAGATGAGGAACACTGCACAGGACATGGTGATCAACCTTACACATGGTCGGCGCAGATGAGGAACACTGCACAGGACATGGTGATCAACCTTACACATGGTCGGCGCAGATGAGGAACACTGCACAGGACATGGTGATCAACCTTACACATGGTCGGCGCAGATGAGGAACACTGCACAGGACATGGTGATCAACCTTACACATGGTCGGCGCAGATGAGGAACACTGCACAGGACATGGTGATCAACCTTACACATGGTCGGCGCAGATGAGGAACACTGCACAGGACATGGTGATCAACCTTACACATGGTCGGCGCAGATAAGGAACACTGACAGGACATGGTGATCAACTGTACACATGCTGGCGAAACCTCGTCTCGCTGCAGCTCGCTGGTAGGCCGATGTATATATTTTGACATGAAGTTATATGTTAAAACTGTATATTCTTACTTGAAATAAATCCACTGTGATAATGCGCCATAGTGAGACCCCATATTGTTTTGTACAGTTATTTGCAAGCATTATAAAACAAGAGGATTACTGGGGCGAGAATAACTGGTTACTTAGTGAAATAACGGTCTCCAGATAGACCTGCGAAAAATAGGTGATTTGGCAACTGACTAAATAATGTTTCGTAAATATGCGAACAACCGGACATAGGTCGTACTTTTTATTTACAGGCTATCCTACAACACCATGCCAATGAAATCATGGCAATCAGCAGTGTGTCTATGCGTGTGGGTGAGAGAGAGAGAGAGAGAGAGAGAGAGAGAGAGAGAGAGAGAGAGAGAGAGAGAGAGAGAGAGAGAGAGAGAGAGAGAGAGAGGCAGAGACACAGGCGCAGGCGCAGGCGCAGGCGCAGGCGCAGGCGCAGGCGCAGGCGCAGGCGCAGGCGCAGGCGCAGGCGCAGGCGCAGGCGCAGGCGCAGGCGCAGGCGCAGGCAGGCAGGCAGGCAGGCAGGCAGGCAGACAGACAGACAGACAGACAGACAGACAGACAGACAGACAGACAGACAGACAGACAGATAGTGAGTGAATGTACGTGCGTGCGTGCGTGCGTGAGTGCGTGAGTGCGTGTTTAGGTATGTGTGTTTGTGAGTGTGCACTATTACCTCTTGTTGTTCGGAGCATTTCGTTCAAGATGTCGTCGTGTTTGTCGGCATGCAGGAAGAACAACGTGTTGAAGACGGCGAGACCTTGACGGAGCAGGTCGAGCTGTGCAACACGTACACGTCAGAACTTGTACAACACGTACACGTCAGAACTTGTACAACACGTACACGTCAGAACTTGTAGATGTCGCGACCACCAAGACCGTGTAAGACGATTTAGTAGGATTGTCATTCAACGGGGAGATTTCCAACAGGAAATACTACACAAAGAAACTGATGGTTTGTCGCGTGATCGATGGTGTTTCATGTTTCATATCATGTATATGTAACCATCGTTACTGGGACCACGACCACCACATGTTGTAGGCGCAGGTATATGTCACGCGTCATCGTTTCGTTACATCGTGCGCTCTTGCCAAGACAAAGAAACTTTACAGTGAAACAATGTAACATAATTTTCAAACGTTTTAGCGCGTGTAACTGCCTTTCCTGCAAGAAAGATTCTGGAAGTGGGGACGTGACCTCACTGATCGTAATTTTCCAGTTTCAGCGTCGAAGCTGTTTTTTGCATAGCTTGCCTCGGCGAGCGACATACTAAAATAAAAAAAACAGGCGCCGCATCGTTTGCTCGATATATTGTAACCCCTATTTATACACACAGACTAGTCACGTAATCACCAACACCAACACCAACACCAACACCAACACCAACACCAACACCAACACCAACACCAACACCAACACCAACACCAACACCAACACCAACACCAACACCACCACCACCACCACCAACAACAACAACAACAACAACACCAACACCAACACCAACACCAACACCAACACCAACACCAACACCAACACCAACACCAACACCAACACCAACACCAACACCAACACCAACACCAACACCAACACCAACACCAACACCAATACCACCACATCCGGCCTACCTGTATCTGGTCGGCAGTGGCGTCCCACTCTCGATTGGTAGTGCTGACAATAGTGACGCGGTCCCAGTGGAAGTGACGCATGACGGCGCCTACGATTGGCCCGATGCTGGCGTGGGACGCCTGCGCGCGGGCAAAGGTCGTGTACTTGTCCTTCAACGACAGGGTCGTTTGGGTGCAGCCGTAGCTGACCATCGGAATACCCCAACCGGAACTGACGAGTGCGCCTGCGTCGCATACCACGTTGCAAGCTGGTCCTGGGAGGGGCAGAGCACGGTTAGATTTGGAGGCGAGACCCCCACGAATGGAGTACCAGTGTAACACAAATATTGTGATATTTGATGTGAAATGAGTACAAGAGAACAGTCGTACTAATATATTCACTGGTATGGTGTAACTGCCTTGTAATGACGCATGTTAGGTAGAGTGTAGTTAGCGTATATATACACTTATAGAAAATTTGGACCCACCTCAATTTTGCCATCATAATTTTTTACTGAATCTTTGCCAACATTTGATATTTGATTGTGTTAATTCGACCTTTTAACACCATCTTGCGCACATTTATGTTTTATAAACAGCGCATCTTAGCATACTTTTGAGGTCGAAAACACAACGCGGTCGGCATAAAGAAACTGTTTATCGCTCATTCCATGTGCATGGCACAGTGACATATGCATAGCTGTAGATTACCAAGGATGATGTCAGAAATATTGGAATAATTACCACAACAAGGTCACAACGACGCATGCTGTGACAACCAGTGACATGCTGTCTATGTGGATAGACATTTGTCAAACGTTCAATTATCGGTACGCCGACGACATATTTGTATTATTGCCACATGAATGTTTTTCTCAGGTTGACAATCGTAGGAAATATTGTTAAATCTTGATCTCATTCCCATTGATAATTTTTTTAATTCAGATCTGCAATACTTAACTGCGACAAACTAACCACTTCCAGCAAAACTAAATTACTTTAATCTGAGCGTTATATGTCTACAGGCCGGCAGCACCTGGTAAGTGATAACTGTAAACAGGAACCGTTGTATTTTAGAGCATCGTCGATTGGTAATGTGGAGGCCAGGGAACCAAGGAGCTGACTGGGCCTAGAAAGAGACAAGAGCACCCGAAGACATGGAAGGACACAGCTAGAAAGAAAGAGATGAATGAACATCAACACTTGAAAATGTATAAACTTAAAAAGAGCCGATAGATCTTCGATATTTATGAGTATATAAACTTAGAAAGAGCCGAGTGAGGCTCAATACCGTCATCTAAACAGTGTCACATAAAAGGTATCTTGTCAATTTTATTTATTCTTCTTCGTTGTTGAACACAATCGGTCAGTCTATTAACAATCTGTTCATTGTGCATTGATCAAAACAGTTCCTACTCGACTGGTTATGCGAGTGTGCTCTGGTGTCTATGTGTGTTGTCGATAAGGAAGTCACTACCATTACAACTGACGTGTGCGAGTCTGTGACGAGAGGTGAGTGGCGCCAGAACTTGGAGAACTGCCTTGATAGCAGTGGGATATATCAGATGTGTAATAAGACATGCAGATGTCAGTTTACACCATAGTTCGAAAAATCATCGGCCATCATTCTGATATTGCAACATTCACTCACATACAAACGTATTAGTGCGCATGCGCGTGCGCGCGCACGCACGCACACACGCACGCATCAATAAAAAATATAGCCTCAAAAGCATTACCATCGCATACAATAATAGCCTCATAATTTTACTCAAATTACCCTCAAGATGTAGTGCAAGTTTTATGTTTGCCAACAACTACATTAAATCCTTCAATGAACGCATTCGTTCATCCATATTCAGTCTTTTATGTCGTCTTCATCAGTCAGATAATATTCTTTTTATTAATTACCTCCATACCGATATTCATTTTAAGAGCCGTATGTACTCATACTGGAGGTCGTTATTGTACACATGACATTAGTATTGTATTTATTTTTTAATCAATTTTTTTATATTTATTTTTACAACTTATTTAATTAATTTCCTCATATATTTAGACAGATTTTTTTTAACTTTACACTTATATTTTTACATTGATCACATCATTGCTTTGATTGTATTATATGTATTGTACTTTTCAGATTTTTTTATTGTATTTTATGTATGTATATATGGACTTCTTGTCTGAAATAAACTTTATTATTATATATATATATATATACATACACATGACGACATACATCTAACTCCACTTGACTCACCTATGAATGCGTCCACCTGTCTCTCTCCCCTTGCCTTCGCTGACCACAGCTCGACGAGCATCTCGAGCCCGACGGCCTCGTCACATTGTGTGTCCCGCCAAGCGTATGTCAGTGTGTGATCCCCGGCCCGTAGCACCGTCAACCTCGTGTCTGAGTTGACGTCTTCCAGAGCCACTGCGATGGCTCCGGCAGCTTTCGTACCAACGATAGACCTCCTCGTGTACGGCAGAAGAACTCCCAGGTTGAACGTCTTCGCTGCTGTAGGAAGTACCATCGCCGTCACCACCCATACAGCCAGTACATGCTTCGCTAACTGCCACACTGATACGTGAATTGTCATTGTGTTATTACCCAAACGTGTTGGCGTGGCTGTAGAAACTGTTACTTGTGAACGCGCTGCTGCCAAACGGTCAGCAGGCCACACTGTCAACCGGTGCACTCTCTGCGGCGTCCACATGAAGAGAGTGGCATCGCCGAGCTGCACCTTGCGAACCGGAAATGGCTGGCCAACAACGCTCTGCAAGCCTAGGCGGTAGGCAAACGCGAGAGGAAGAAGTCCAACTTATGGCCATAGATAACTCTCAAAGCTAGCTCGCACACCGCGAATCAGTGTGTGTTCCGATCAGGCGTTTGACAAATTTGCTGAGATATGTTTCAACTCAAGCTGTCCTTTGCTGGTTGGCGCTTGCATTCTAGCGACATGCGAGCCACAGAGGGGGGAGTTTGATGTGAATATGTCAGTAAAATCTCACAAGATTCTGCTTAGATGTAACGTTCATGGCGACATTGTCGTTGACAATGCGCTAATGTGCTTTGTCATGTTATATTCTATAACATGATTTTCCGTGCTTAAGGTTCACGATTGTTCAACGTTGAAGAAATACGTGAAGAGGATTCCACCGGTAATAGGTACACTATGCCATTGCAGTAGTTACCGTCCAGGTGTTATGGCTGTTTTCATGATAGAACACATCGCTGAAAATTCCTATTGATAGCCGTTGGCTCTTTGCAACTTACGGTTGTGACGCCGGAATATTTAGCAAGAAGTCGGTCAATGACATCATATATCAAGCCTCCATTAGCCACCTTCAATTTAGCAATTAAATATTGCTACATTGCGCCTAAGTAAATTTGACTCGACCGTAATGAATTGAAACGTTGACGGAGCCGACACGCTGGTCTTAAGTAGACGTAGTGTCACCGATATCCGTCGCTCCACATGCCTGATGTATTATAGCCGAGCGTCGGGAACTCTGCGTAATGTTATCATTCCCGAGTGTGTTACAACATTAGCGCAATATGTCGAAGTAACTCAAGTACTTTGGAGTCAGTTCATGGCCGACACCTGCGTCATCCTCGCGTTGACCTCTGTGGCAGGCCTCCGCCGGCCCCGGACTAATGAAATCAAAAGATAATCTGAATTCGTCGGCTGAAATTTCGATCTGCGCGTCAGCGCGACGTAATTAGTAAACTCGGAGAGGGCCAATTGACATGACATTCCCGTCACTGCACCTACTGGGTCGTGGTTAACGTTTTGAAGGCGCATTCGCTTTCCTTGTGAATGGTATATAAAACAAAAGTCACGCCAAGCGTCATGCCGTCAGTTCACAAAGAGAACAGCAATCCATAACTTCCATTGTTAACAGTCAGTGCCTCATAGTTGATGCCGTTGCTCCACTGTAGAGCAAAGTCTGGCTTAACATAGGGTTGATGAGTAGAAAATGATTACATTTTCGCTTCTGCTACATAAGCGGATGAGGCTTTGCACCCCGAGCATAAGACGTGATTGTCTCCCAACGATGAGGATCAAGTATTCAATAGAGCAGTCAATCAGGGATTTGGAGGCTGTCATGAACGTCCATACCTTCATACAAGCAATCAATATTGCGAAGTTGCCGTAGTACAGGTTGTTTGCATGTGGCACGCAATGTGTGGACGTAGCCGCAGAATCTGACATTGAAAGGAAGATATAGAAAGTGACGTATGGGGGTTGTTCTCATAAGTCTACAATTCTAGGTTACTTAACCTATGCGTACGCACGCTCGCATGCACGCACGCACGCACGCATACACACACGCACGCACGCATGCTGTTGTTAAATATTTAATTAAAAATGGCATAACTTTTTATTTATATATAATTTAAAATACTGTTTTCAGTGTTTCGAAATTCAGTGACCAGAGTAATAAATTTAGAGTATCCAATAATCTGTCAAACTAATCAATGCAATTAATTAGTTAATATTAGCAGTGCTCAAACTCAACATACATAGATACATACATATTCTAATAAAGGCCGTACTAATGTTCAGGTTTATGAAAATATGTACATTATATTATACAATGTGTATAACCACATTATAAAAAAATAGTAACAAATATAAATTAACAGATCATTTAATAATAATAATTTAATTAATCAGTTAGTATTTGTTCGTACCCTCGACATACCGAGCGGTATGGTGGGCGGCGGTCGACGTGGCGTAGACGGGTCAGTAACAATCACACGCTGTCTACCACCTTAGTCCATCAGGCAATGTCCGGTTGCTCTGTACTATTGCTGCTAGAGTTATTATTGATATTGATACCATAATCACTATTCTAGGTAACATATTTCATAAGATATAGGAACACTAATGTTGACGGCCGTCACCTATAAAAATGGAATATAGAATATTTGAAATTTAAATGCCATAAAAATATACATAGAGCCAAAGATTAGTGTTTTACACGAAGCTGTTGCTGAGATATGTAAACACTAGTTTTTTTATTATTTTGGATGGCAGCCATTTTGAATATTGCCAAAAATGGTGGAGGAATCAAAATCTCAACTTGCTTCTATTAACATTATGAAATAGTATGGTATAAAGGTCATCTGTGCAAAATGTCCTGCTTTTGTCCAGATGTGAAAATGTATTCCTTCAAGAGCCCTCACTATATATGTTACGTTACAGACAGATGATTTACCATATGACCCAATCAGAATCCTTACCATGTTTCAAAAACATAACGTGTCATTCGCGAGGACGAGAAGTAATCTATGAACGTTTAATACCAGGGGATTATTTCACCAACATTGTTAAAACCTATTAAACCCAATTGTGTTACTTTAAAATCAATCATATCATTAACAGTGATCTTAAATACATAAAAATAAAAACTGTCAACACCACGATGAGTCAGCGGGCCATTTGTCACTGATGGGTCGTCGAAATAGAGTCCTCGGTAATACGACAATGAATATTATTATTTTGGCGTTTTGGGAAAAATAATTTCATGTAAGAACAAATTATAATAATATATTAATAATTCCGTAGGGCTTTTTAAGTAACTAAATGGCCATCAAAGCGTTTCACATGAATATGACTACGTGTTGACTAAATCTAAAATACAAATTAGTTAAATACATAAGGTAAGATAACATTAATAAGCTAAGATAAATAAAATTAGCTAAGATAAATAATTATAAAACAATAACTATATTAGGGTGTAAAATATAATTTCAAACAGAACAATTTTAAACCAAGTAGTGTCATAAAATAGAAATCACTGTCATCCAGGCAGGTAGTGTAAACGAAATAGGTTGGTTTTTAGTTGTTTTCAGAAAGCTGCCAATGTCTCGGTTGCATATTTAAATTATATTTAATGATGAATTTTTCTTAAGACTGAAGTGGTCCCCTGTGTATCCGGTCTATGATGAAAATGTCAGCGTAGGCCCAAGCTCAATTATCGTAAGATTTTTCTACACATAATTCGTCTAGGTGACAACCTGCAAGACACGTCCTAAATTTAATTACGCGGACATGTTGAACTATGTTGGATTCACATTCGCAATTAGGAAACAGCTGTAATATGCATGACATTGTCTCTAAGTACAAAAAGCGTCTATTCCACAAATACCGGAAACATGTGACTGTTACCGTGCTGAATTTTGCTACTGCAGCATGTGTTAACTGAGGCATCTTATATTTACATATGATATGTATTATTTCCTGCATGTAATCAAGGGCACGTGTGGCAATTATAATAAGATTGTCTTGGGTGAAGTTACACAAAAAGTCGACGTCCTCTTTGCCCCTTCAAACATTGTGTATACACATATACGTATGTTTTTGTATAATGTCGTCGCTGTTTTGAATAAACGAACTACTACTATTTCCATGCTGATGAGTATCTCTAAGATGACCAGTGATGACGCTGGACCGTCGGTAATTAGTGAATACGACTGGCGGTGACACGGGCATAAGTAATGATGCATTCCTTGGCGTGGCGACCGACCGGACATTGGAGGAGATAGTTGTCTCGTGTCGTTAGTGTCATTCGGGACGTCAAATGGACGCTGGAGGGAAGGCAGTCGATTAGCGCCGCTATTGTGACACGTGTAGGTAGCTGTCGATACGACAGGGTCAGAAAGAAGACACGTGAACACCTGGTGTCTGACACTTGGTTTGTTTTATTACTTGACGCGTAACCATGACATTCAATGGCATAATTTATGACGTCATATGTGTGTGTATGTATGTATGTATATATATATATATACACTATGTATATATATATATATATATACATACATACACTATATATATACATATACATTATATATATACATAGATACATATTTATGTATATATATATATATATGTACATATATATATATAATATGTAACTGGCGAGAACAAAACAAAGAAATCTAAAACACCACCACATGCAACATTTCAAAAGGGCTAACTTTATACTGTCCCAATCTACTGTTATTTTAAGTCATTATTCCATTATTTTATTGTAGTGATTAATAAAAGCAGCACGTTTCATTAAATTAGTTTGATATAAATACTTCACTTACAACGAATTCTCGTTTATAGCGAATAAATAAAAACTTATTGATCCCGATTTTGTTTTATTAAATGTCCGACGCGTTTTTACAATGTTTGGGATACGACGGACAATTCTATCGGACCGAACGGACAATTCTATCGGACCGAACGGACAATTCTATCGGACCGAACGGACAATTCTATCGGACCGAACGGACAATTCTATCGGACCGAACGGACGAAGTATCTGATCAACGTATTAACGATGTTAAAAAATAAAAATGCAGATATTGATCCATACGTGTACAAGATACTTTGAGTACTATTGGATATTACGGCATAAAATGTTTCTCACGACATAGATTGAACACACTTGGTCGTAAGCTTTTACTAATTGATTTCAAGCGTATTTTATTAGCATCACGGAATTGTTGGTGAGTTTTAAACGTAGCACATTTAAGAAAAAACATTAGCTGTTCTCTAGCGATTGATGTTATCCGTTCTAGCAACTTCTAATATGTGCAAATGTGCTGTTATTTTAATTACTCAGCAACTGAATCCAAGCAATCATATAGTTTTACTTTCGT
>OZ024855.1:53442761-53502761 GCA_964017155.1 Oasisia sp. SBJ-2009 | reverse complement strand
GTCAATGCTAATGGCACCAATGCTAAATTGGTCTCATGAAACCGGCCGCAAGCTGCATTGTCTATTCGCTGTTAGCTGCGACCAGTAGACCGCATAATTGTGCGTAAAGTTACACGGCTTCATGAAACTGGGCCCAGGTGGACAAGGAAGCCGTTTGGCTTATCGAGAGTCCAACCATCTATCTAAGTATAAGCCCGTCTTAGGTATATGTCGATTTATTTTAAAATATACTAACACTACTAGCACCTACACAATCAGCTGGATAACTTTGTGCAGAATAAGCAAATAGCTTAAGAGTTTAAACAATATATTATAATAAAGGTGCGTTCTGGCCGACTGGCCCCACATCTCCCCGCTGCACGTGTGTGCATGCGTGCGCGCGTGCGTGTGTGAGTGCATCAGTGTGTACATGTATGTCCTCTTGTAGAGCCACAACTTTCCTGACTTGAGCAGTTGATGCAAGAATTGGTGTTTTACATACCTTGTATCTATCTAACAGATACGTTATTAATTTTTATTTTATAACTGCTACATACGACAGAGTAGATCCTGCTTATGCTCAGGACGAAGGGTATAATGTTCTCAGGTCTCAGATGGTTTCCTCCAATCAGCCCAAACTTGGGCTAACCCAGGAGTCATACTCCTATCGAATTAGTGAGTCCACTACAGGTTACACATTTACCCCCTGTGTGTGATCTTTTACTTCCCCTGGCATAAACGCCAGATAGAAGGGACCACCGACGTTTAGTGTCTCTTCCGAAAGACTCAGGCAATGTGGGGTGAGCGAAATTGTCCAAGTTTTGAAACAGCAGTAGGTGCGATTGAACCACTACTGCCTGACAGTACGGGTGTGAGATGGCCACCCACCCCATCCTAATTTTATAAAACGTTTTTTTGTAATGCACCCTTCACACACATCAGATTGTGTTGTTATTAGAAGGTGTCTACATTTACAACCCCTCACCTGCTTCAGTCCCGCCAGTGGCACAAGGAGTTCATCTTCGTGTTCCATCTCAGTGCTCCGACGCAGCATCTCACTCTGCAGCGTCTCTACAAGCACAAACGGAAGTGATGGGGACGTGTCTATAACATCAAAAGACAGTTGCGGAGGTCCCTGTAGTACATACAATATCATATTATGTTTTATACCAAATTTTTTTTTAACGACATGGAATTGAATCAATTTTATTTCATGACCTATTTATTTATTTTATTACCCACTTGTTTATTATTTTACTTATACCGCATCATTGCTTTACTTGTTGTTTAAGTATTGAACTTTTTTATTATTTAAAAACAAATTGTATTGTATTTTATGTATACATTAGGACTATTTGTCCGAAATAAACATACTACAACTCCTACATGTGATGCACTCTCAGGACTTGGAACAGGCTGGAACTCTGACCAATGACTCCATACTACCCAAGGCACCCAGCATTGCATATGGAAAAAGGCAGCCATGTGCACTAAAACTTTAAAATTGCGATCCATGGGGTCCCATACCTACTATGCTTGGGGAAAAAGGCAGTTACACATGCTAAACCAATGGGAGATTACGTTACATTATTTTGTTGTAAAGTTTTTACGGGTTCAACAACAAATACAGAAACATGGTTTTATAACATCAACGGTGGAAAAGGTTCATGATGCGTTCTCAATGTATAGGATTGGCTGGAACTTTGAAAAACTATTCTATATATTCAAAAAGTTCTGTATGTGCAACCACGGCATGGATGACACATAGCACATGGTACAACTACCCGTACTGGCAAACTGAGGGCAACATCCTGTCACAGGCTACGTCACTGGCTAAGTCACTGGCTAAGTCTCTCGCTCTAAGGAACACAAGTGTCACATACTTATATGGATGTCCATCTTGTCAGCACATTGCTGACACATCGTGTCCATGTGGTCAAGACGGGACATGAGAGCTGACAGTTCAGGTGACGGGGGCCCAGACTACAACATCAGATAGACGCGTCACAACAAGACGTCATCACAGATCAAATGTTGACTGCAAACATATGTATTTTGTGGTAAAAGTAAAATATCACTGTACCTACAAATATGCATTAACATAACTAAAATAAAAGCATTACATATAAGTTTTTAAAGGTTAAGATGAGAACAATATATGGTATAATATGTACATTATGTGTGATATGTTCCCTAGTAATATGTACTGATAAATATTTAGAATAATAGACTCAATAGGCCAAACAATTACCATTATGGCATAGTTGTGCTATATATATATAAATATATATATATATATATATACATATATAATATATACACATGTATATATCATACATATATACATACATTTATAAATAATATATATAGAATATTATTATTACATAGTGTTTGTAATAAAATAAATAAATTGAAGAGAAAAAGTTTAGTTAATTTCAAAACAAACCCAATAAGTCTTCCAGAGTACAAAAATATATCCATTTAACAAACACAATGTTGCTGATAACAAAATACACAAAAGTCATCCTTACTGGCTGATTAGAGGTTGTGCGATTGCGATAGTTTGGCGGCAAAGTTGACGATTTCCGTCTGGCTTCGAAGACGCCAGAGAATCTGCGGTCTGGTCCAGGGGGACTGCGGTCTGGTCCAGGGGGACTGGGGTCTGCACTCACTGACCCCTTCTGCTTGGATGACCTTTTCCACTTTGAACTTCCCTGGACGTCAGACAAACTTGTCGCTGACAATTTGCGTTGGGATTCTGTTGAGCGATTTTTCGTATTTTCTGCAGAAGATACAAGATATTACTATAATAGAAAAGGTTGTTATTTAAACGTTTGCAAGTGTCCTTAGAGTATGTAATGCATGTGAACACAAATTGATTGATTGGTTGCATTGCATATCTTATTATATATTATATTGTATTACTATTACTGCTATTGTCAGTTTATTTCTACATGTGTACCTTCAAGGAGTGCTTAGTGAAGGTTACAACACTGTTCCCAAGGAAAATGTAATACTCAAAATTTACAACCCCATTTATTTAAGGTAAACCACACAAACATATACATACAAGTATAAGAACCAATACAAAATCCTCTGTAATAGTCTGATGCAACAAATGAACTCGTCACCTCGTATAAGCTACTGCCAGTTCCTGCTGTATATTCACCTGTGAAATATAGATACTCAGGAGAGATTCAGCTAATGTGATTACCATGAGGAAGCTCTTCCTTCGGTTGGTGATTCAACCTGCTGGTAGGGGGCGATGCTGTCGATGAGGATGACACTGCTGTTGGAGAATTCCACGAGTTCAAGGTCGTTGGTCGGTTTAACTTCCGGGTCAAGGTTGACAGGCCATTCATCATTGTTGCTGCCTTCTCGACGATGATTTTGCCGGCTGAAATGTGAACAGATCACAGCATGTAACTGATTAAAGGTATCCTTTCAATCATTTAAATTAGCAAATTTCAATCATTTAAATTCAAAACTACAATCATTTAAATGAAAAGATAAAAAGATAATTTTCAACAGTTAAGTATCCATATTTCCTCTGTTACAAAAAAACAGCGAAAATATTATTTCCAATGTCTTATCTTTAAGATTAAATAGAGACGTTACACTGACTTGAATATGCACAACACATGTGATGATCATAACTGCAATTCTGCCATTTTATGTATTTTTATATGTTGTAAAATGCCATGAACAATATTGGATGTGGCAAATTATGAAACAAAACACATTATTATTACAATCCCAGTGTAGCAGAAGGTGAGGTCGGAACAATATCACATCCACTTACACTAACACATGAGGCACCTTCCTGGTGCTTATGATCTGATGCCAAGAAGATAACAACTCTGGCATCATTGATGTCAAATCACTCAATTGGTTTAACCAACTTAACATTACTAAGTCTTAGTATTGTTCAATATCATTGTTTAATATCAAAAACAATGACATCCTTGGAATTCTTAGCCAATTCTCTTTCCAAGGACATAAAGTTTCTTCATGTTGGCCACCTGGTTGCTGAGAAACCAGGGTCTCAATATTGGCGGTCACGTCCATTGTTGCCCCGAAATAAAAACTTTCGAGGTCAATATTTCTTAAACCATTGGTCCTATGCAAGACATATTCTGGATTCCATCTTTCCCACCCATATTGAACCAAAATACAAAATTACAGCGAAATATGAGGTGACGGGATTATGACACTATGGTCTTCTTTTTGTTCAGCAGGAGGTTGTGTTCCGACATCCAATGTCTGACTTATCCAGTGAGTTGTTCAATATAATAGTTTAAATTTACATGTATGTACACGTATCAAGAATATTATATTAACCCATTCTCCTACAGTCGTGCAAAACTATCATAACTTGTGAATCAATCAAAAGGTAAAAGGTGACGTACCTGTAACTCCTGCTGACTGACCGTCTTGGTAATAGCCATTCTCGGACAGGCTCTGATGGACATAGACGGGTGGCCGAGGGTATTGCTACAGACAGAAACCAATGTATATAAACATGTAATATAAATGTAAACGCAAAGGACACCCAACACTTTAAATAACTACTATTGTTTGTCGGGAGCTGGGACCCGAGCTTTCCCGGTTGCCGCACCAACGGTGTGGAATTCGCTTCCTGCCAGTGATAAATCAGAAGCTAATATAGTTTCATTCCGCCGACGTTTAAAAACCTATCTCTTTAATGCTGCCTATCCTCCTTTGCCTCCTAACTTCATCATCCATCCATTGTCGACTCACGCATTGTTTTACAATTACGAGTTTGCTTAATCCCTTGGTTTTGTCGTGCCACTGAGCTTGACCTTATTATCAGTACACCCAGTGCAATGCTCACAGTAACACCAAGCAACCAACATCATTGGCGTGACACCCAGCTGGGACTTGCCAATTATTCATCACGTACAGATATCATAAATTAACCATGTCAGTGTCACATAACTGATTCCGCCAATCACAATTTCTACCAAGAAGTGTCACTGGCAGTGGTTGATGTCCATGACACCATTTTAAACTGACCAATAGGATTAGGTGTTACAAAACAGATGTGTTCGGACACTGGTTTTTTAAGTACATTTAGATATGCATTGGTTTGACTATAGAAATATCCTGGAAGTTATAATAAAATAATAAGACAAATGTGTTGGTTAACAGACTACATGCATGTATTTGTGAAAGTAAGTTCTGTTGCATTATCTGATAATTTCTTTCCTGCGTCTAAATAGAAAGTGTATTGTTTACTGCGTGACATTTGATCATAGCATGCATAAAATACAAGTTCACAATGGCATGGAAGTTTCAAAGATTCTTGGTACTACATGTAAGTCAATTAACTATTCACTAGCTACAAAACTGTCAATTTGTTTCATGATAATATTGATACAACACAAATCTAATAAGTTTACTACACACGTTTGGTTCCCGCAGATACAGCGCCCTCTGGATAAAAAAGTGAACGTCTCCGATGGCGGGATAATGCATAAGAACGCCAAGACAACTCGTGTAGTCAGAGCCAAGCACTGGAACAAAACATCAACACTGGCTGACATGTGTGCAACATGTTCTAACCAACTGTTTGGTGGTAGTAGTAGTAGTAGTAGTAGTAGTAGTAGTAGTAGTAGTAGTAGTAGTAGTAGTAGTAGTAGTAGTAGTAGTAGTAGTAGTAGTAGTAGTAGTAGTAATTGTAGTAGTAGTAGTAGTAGTAGTAGTAGTAGTAGTAGTAGTAGTAGTAGTAGTAGTAGTAGTAGTAGTAGTAGTAGTAGTAGTAGTAGTAGTTGTAGTAGTAGTAGTAGTAGTAGTAGTAGTAGTAGTTGTTGTAGTGGTAGTAGTAGTAGTAGTAGTTGTTGTTGTAGTAGTAATAGTTGTAGTAGTAGTAGTAGTAGAAGTAGTAGTAGTAGTAGTAGTTGTTGTTGTTGTTGTAATAGTAGTTGTAGTAGTAGTAATAATAGTAGTAGTTGTAGTAGTAGTCATAGTAGTTGTTGTTGTTGTTGTAGTAATAATAGCAGCAGCAGCAGCAGCAGCAGCAGCAGCAGCAGTAGTGATATTTTTAATCATCTTATTTCCATAGTGGACTTCATTTCCATAGTGGTCACACACATTGAGCAGAAATAAAATATGAACAATTAAACCAGCTCAGAAAAAACCATTGAAACAAACATAAATACACAAACACAAACACACAAACATACATTTAATAAAATATATTACATTATCTTTGCACAAGTAAATACGAATGCAATGTCACTGATCATTTCTACTACATCCTAGTACTCCAAAAAAATCAATCAACGAACAATCAACAAATAAAGCAATCAAATACATCCAGCCTTTCTAAAATCAGATATATTCCCACTTTACGTACTGACAGCAACTTACACGTGTCTCTCAGGAACATGAGCATCGCGACAAAGATGTAGTCGACGAGATCAAAGCTGACACCGTCGGCAAATATTGCATCCCACAGGACGAGCAAGTCCTGCATGGCGAACTCTCGACCAAACAACAGGCGGAGCCACCGGCTACAGCAACAGAAACAATCGCTGAGTGCAGTTCTATGTAAAGCACAGAGAGCATTCTATTTTAAGTTGTACAAGATGGGTGTTGTGCTTGACCCCAGATGATGTTCCCATGAGGGCTTTCTAGATCTCTCCCTTTTCCATCTGTCCATAATGTCTTTTTGAGATTTCTGATTTAAATCTTGTGTGCATTGTGTTTTATTATTGTATTAATAAAATTATGAGTTATCTTTGAATTGTGTGTAGTATATTGTTTCTTATCGAATCCATTGGGTTAAAATGATGATGGATACTTGATAATTGTAGTACTTGTAGTAGACTCAGGGGCTGCAGGGAAACAATGGTTAGTAGCTGCCAACATAAAAGGATCCTCTATTAATCAGTTTTCCCAAAAGAAACATAAATAACATTTGTATTAATTACACACAAAAAGACAAATATTATGCATACATCTTGACGATATTGAAGTTGTATTTTTTGGTTGCTACAAGTTAAACTTGTAGCCAGTTCCTTTGTCATTTCACACATGAACCATATCACTGGCTTCCGTTGCATTGCTATAGATGGCAGGCGGGTGGACTCTCTGGTGTCTGTTGATGGTAGGCAGGGGTAGAAATAACTCCAAAATCTAGGTAGCCATCCGGGCTACCAGCTTGAAATTTCTGGTAGCCCACAGTCCCACACCCATATCTGGTAGCCCAAAATTTCTTTAAAAATTACTCGGAATATAACTCGCTGGCTAAAATTGTGGGAAGAGTGGTATTTTTGTTGAAACGTTGAGGTCCACATGCCTCTTTCTACATTCATGCAATGCATTTAAAAAACAGAGATAGTTAATTAGAACGGTTTACCATATCAACTATACTCCTCTACATATCAGAAATGGTAACAGCCGACGAGTCGCTCTCTCGCCTCTGTTGCACTACTTTTGTTTTAGTAAATATCAGTTTAGCATGAATCACCGTTTAGTATGCAATAACTGGCTAAAGTAGAAACTAAGTCAACTGCAGCACTTGTTTTGTGGGATCATGGATGAATGAAAACTGATCAGAAATCTGATTTTTTTTTGTCAGTTCATATAGAATATTCTAAAACGAAACACTTGTTTTGCTTTGTAAAAACTATTCTAATTTTTTAAGTAAAAAAGTTCTATATTTAGTAGAACAATGCAAATATTTTGCTACGTATATTTAACATGTATTTGTGAGTTTACAAATATTGTGTTGATGAAAGGTATCCGTATTTGTTTTAAGTTTCCCACTAAAATAATGTGGCATATGGCCATATCCAAATTGCATAATAATAACATTAACTTATATAACACTGTATATTCAAACAGAATATTTTTCCAAGGTTATTCCCCTTTTTGACATTTGAATACAACATTGATAAAGTTATTATTATAAAATCAAATTATTTAGCAGTGCCCATATTACAAAACAATTTTGCATTATTCAGTTAATTAATTTAATATACTCAAATGTGGTGTATAAATTGCACATGTATTATTGTTTATTATAATATAGATACTAGGCTTACATACTTTAACATGTTTTAACAGTATATTTTCTTTAAACAGTGCTTCAAGTTGCCCTGGCTTGGAAGCATTACAAAAACCTGTTGTGTACAAAAGAAACAACTTTCCCATATTTAATACAAGTCACAAGACTAGTGGATTTCTCAGAAATTGACCTCCATTGGAAGTGCAGCCGATCCACCTGCAACAATGTTTTAAACTACCTCATCCTTTCACTAGGTCGGTTTATTACGTAATCCAATCATAAAGCCAAAACAACACATGGCTTCTAGGGTGGTCTTTAAGGGTGTGTAGTAAGTTTATTGGGTGGTTTATTGACACTGGCCCTATTGCTCCAATGATGTCTTTGAAGTGGTTAATTGGATACAATTGTTTCAACCCAATGGAAGCCACTGAGTCGTCTCAGACACTTGACCTGCACTGAGGATTAGGCCATCAGTGACCCAGATTCTGTGGTAGACCACCGGGCTACTGCTGTCTCCAATTGTAGTAACCTGACAGCAATTCTGGTAGCCTCGGGCTACCGGGCTACCACTATTTCGAACCCTGAGTAGGTGCTCTCCACTTGAGGTACACAGCCTCCTTCACTTTCCTGGTGGGCCAGTCTGATTTGTGGTCCATATTTTGGTGGTATCCATGTATACCAAGTGTCATGTGGCCCAACATAAGTCTTCTACTCCTGTTGGCTTGTCCAGGTTTGTGTTCTCTGACCTCTGGCTGAGTGGTCTGTTTGTGTCACCAATGTATGTGTGGTATGTTTGTATCACCAATGTATGTGTGGTCTGTTTGTGTCACCAATGTATGTGTGGTATGTTTGTGTCACCAATGTATGTGTGGTATGTTTGTATCACCAATGTATGTGTGGTCTGTTTGTGTCACCAATGTAAGTGTGGTCTGTTTGTGTCACCAATGTATGTGTGGTCTGTTTGTGTCACCAATGTATGTGTGGTCTGTTTGTGTCACCAATGTATGTGTGGTCTGTTTGTGTCACCAATGTATGTATGGTATGTTTGTGTCACCAATGTATGTGTGGTCTGTTTGTGTCACCAATGTATGTGTGGTCTGCTTTTGTCACCAATGGATGTGTGGTCTGCTTGTGTCACCAATGTATGTGTGGTATGTTTGTGTCACCAATGTATGTGTGGTCTGTTTGTGTCACCAATGTATGTGTGGTCTGTTTGTGTCACCAATGTATGTGTGGTGTGTTTGTGTCACCAATGTATGTGTGGTCTATTTGTGTCACCAATGTATGTGTGGTCTGTTTATGTCACCAATGTATGTGTGGTCTGTTTGTGTCACCAATGTATGTGTGGTCTGTTTGTGTCACCAATGTATGTGTGGTCTGTTTGTGTCACCAATGTATGTGTGGTCTGTTTGTGTCACCAATGTATGTGTGGTCTGTTTGTGTCACCAATGTATGTGTGGTCTGTTTGTGTCACCAATGTAAGTGTGGTCTGTTTGTGTCACCAATGTATGTGTAGTCTGTTTATGTCACCAATGTAAGTGTGGTCTGTTTGTGTCACCAATGTATGTGTGGTCTGTTTGTGTCACCAATGTAAGTGTGGTCTATTTGTGTCACCAATGTATGTATGGTCTGTTTGTGTCACCAATGTATGTGTGGTCTGTTTATGTCACCAATGTATGTGTGGTCTGTTTGTGTCACCAATGTATGTGTGGTCTGTTTGTGTCACCAATGTATGTGTGGTCTGTTTGTGTCACCAATGTATGTGTGGTCTGTTTGTGTCACCAATGTATGTGTGGTCTGTTTGTGTCACCAATGTATGTGTGGTCTGTTTGTGTCACCAATGTAAGTGTGGTCTGTTTGTGTCACCAATGTATGTGTAGTCTGTTTATGTCACCAATGTAAGTGTGGTCTGTTTGTGTCACCAATGTATGTGTGGTCTGTTTGTGTCACCAATGTAAGTGTGGTCTATTTGTGTCACCAATGTATGTATGGTCTGTTTGTGTCACCAATGTAAGTGTGGTCTGTTTGTGTCACCAATGTATGTGTGGTCTGTTTGTGTCACCAATGTATGTGTGGTCTGTTTGTGTCACCAATGTATGTGTGGTCTGTTTGTGTCACCAATGTATGTGTGGTCTGTTTGTGTCACCAATGTATGTGTGGTCTGTTTGTGTCACCAATGTATGTGTGGTCTGTTTGTGTCACCAATGTATGTGTGGTCTGTTTGTGTCACCACTGTATGTGTGGTCTGTTTGTGTCACCAATGTATGTGTGGTCTGTTTGTGTCACCAATGTAAGTGTGGTCTGTTTGTGTCACCAATGTATGTGTAGTCTGTTTATGTCACCAATGTAAGTGTGGTCTGTTTGTGTCACCAATGTATGTGTGGCCTGTTTGTGTCACCAATGTAAGTGTGGTCTATTTGTGTCACCAATGTATGTATGGTCTGTTTGTGTCACCAATGTAAGTGTGGTCTGTTTGTGTCACCAATGTATGTGTGGTCTGTTTGTGTCACCAATGTATGTGTGGTCTGTTTGTGTCACCAATGTCAGTGTGGTCTGTTTGTGTCACCAATGTCAGTGTGGTCTGTTTGTGTCACCAATGTAAGTGTGGTCTGTTTGTGTCACCAATGTATGTGTGGTCTGTTTGTGTCACCAATTTATGTGTGGTCTGTTTGTGTCACCAATGTATGTGTGGTCTGTTTGTGTCACCAATGTAAGTGTGGTCTGTTTGTGTCACCAATGTATGTGTGGTCTGTTTGTGTCACCAATGTAAGTGTGGTCTGTTTGTGTCACCAATGTATGTGTGGTCTGTTTGTGTCACCAATGTATGTGTGGTCTGTTTGTGTCACCAATGTATGTGTGGTCTGTTTGTGTCACCAATGTAAGTGTGGTCTGTTTGTGTCACCAATGTAAGTGTGGTCTGTTTGTGTCACCAATGTAAGTGTGGTCTGTTTTTGTCACCAATGTATGTGTGGTCTGTTTGTGTCACCAATGTATGTGTGGTCTGTTTGTGTCACCAATGTATGTGTGGTCTGTTTGTGTCACCAATGTATGCATGACATCCCACCGAAACCTGAGTCATCACATGTGACACCAATATGTGACCAACACTCATAGCTGACGTTGCACGTCTCACAAATTACGTTCCAAAGTAAGTTCATTTATTACAAAATAACCAAATCTTGGAGTCATGCATGACATATTCCATAAGTAGTGTTACGTTGACGGCTCTGATGATCACGGCTCTCTCAATACTCTTAATTTCCTGAATCCTCTGTGTAAGTTTAGAGGCTCTGTGAATTGCTACGACCTCCTGTTACTAAGACTACACCGATAAAATTTAATAAAACATCAACACTCACATGCCGTATATCTGCGGTGCAATCTCCATCTGCTGTAACTGGTTACAGAGTTCCGGATCAAACCGCTTCAATATGTAGTCTTGGATACGGGCCAATTTGTTGATGATTACGTTCGATGGATGAAGGTCTGGCGATCGGGAAAATGGCTGCCCACTGAACGTCTGAAATCAAAAGATGTTATCATTACGAACGAATGCTACTTCATTTTAATAGCATCAAAACAAAATATGTTCAGACAAATACCATTTTTAGAAATCTCGCATGATCATGTAGTAAATGAAGATGTTTTTATTTCAATAAGGTAAATATATGCTTTTTAATAGCAGTGCTTTTAAATTGACATGCAGAACAAAAGGTAAACTAGGACAACACCAAGGTTGTTTTGATTCATGAATGTAGAAGAGTGCTTTATTCCTTAAGCTTAACCATAAATAACAAAAATATTCTTTTTGTAAAATTAAATAAATTATATCATCTATAAACAAAAAATTTTGTAACCACTGTGCCACGTATTATCACTAAATGGATGATGTTATGATCATCCATACTACCCGAATGATTTGTTTTTTTGGAAATACATCACTCCTGCCAATCTTTAAAACGCATTACGCTTTGCCCTATGTCTTTATCGCAAAAATAGAGATGGATCAATAACACATATGACGGAATGTCACACAGATAACAGTCGGGCCAGAAGTTCAATAACTCATACGACAGAATGTCACACAGATAACAGATGGGCCAGAAGTTCAATAATTCATACGACAGAATGTCACACAGATAACAGGTGGGCCAGAAGTTCAATAACTCATACGACAGAATGTTACACAGATAACAGACGGGCCAGAAGTTCAATAACTCATACGACAGAATGTCACACAGATAACAGATGGGCCAGAAGTTCAATAATTCATACGACAGAATGTCACACAAATAACAGACGGGCCAGAAGTTCAATAACTCATACGACAGAATGTCACACAGATAACAGACAGGCCAGAAGTTCAATAACTCATACAACAGAATGTCACACAGATAACAGACGGGCCAGAAGTTCAATAACTCATATGACAGAATGTCACACAAATAACAGATGGGCCAGAAGTTCAATAACTCATACGACAGAATGTCACACAGATAACAGACGGGCCAGAAGTTCAATAACTCATACGACAGAATGTCACACAGATAACAGATGGACCAGAAGTTCAATAACTCATACGACAGAATGTCACACAGATAACAGATGGGCCAGAAGTTCAATAACTCATACGACAGAATGTCACACAGATAACAGATGGACCAGAAGTTCAATAACTCATACGACAGAATGTCACACAGATAACAGATGGGCCAGAAGTTCAATAACTCATACGACAGAATGTCACACAGATAAAAGACGGGCCAGAAGTTCAATAACTCATACGACAGAATGTCACACAGATAACAGATGGGCCAGAAGTTCAATAACTCATACGACAGAATGTCACACAGATAACAGATGGGCCAGAAGTTCAATAACTCATACGACAGAATGTCACACAGATAACAGATGGGCCAGAAGTTCAATAACTCATACGACAGAATGTCACACAGATAACAGATGGGCCAGAAGTTCAATAACTCATACGACAGAATGTCACACAGATAACAGACGGGCCAGAAGTTCAATAACTCATACGACAGAATGTCACACAGATAACAGACGGGCCAGAAGTTCAATAATTCATACGACAGAATGTCACACAAATAACAGACGGGCTAGAAGTTCAATAACTCATACGACAGAATGTCACACAGATAACAGACGGGCCAGAAGTTCAATAACTCATACAACAGAATGTCACACAGATAACAGATGGGCCAGAAGTTCAATAACTCATACGACAGAATGTCACACAGATAACAGATGGGCCAGAAGTTCAATAACTCATACGACAGAATGTCACACAGATAACAGATGGACCAGAAGTTCAATAACTCATACGACAGAATGTCACACAGATAACAGATGGGCCAGAAGTTCAATAACTCATAGGACAGAATGTCACACAGATAACAGATGGACCAGAAGTTCAATAACTCATACGACAGAATGTCACACAGATAACATATGGGCCAGAAGTTCAATAACTCATACGACAGAATGTCACACAGATAAAAGACGGGCCAGAAGTTCAATAACTCATACGACAGAATGTCACACAGATAACAGATGGGCCAGAAGTTCAATAACTCATACGACAGAATGTCACACAGATAACAGATGGGCCAGAAGTTCAATAACTCATACGACAGAATGTCACACAGATAACAGATGGGCCAGAAGTTCAATAACTCATACGACAGAATGTCACACAGATAACAAATGGGCCAGAAGTTCAATAACTCATACGACAGAATGTCACACAGATAACAGATGGGCCAGAAGTTCAATAACTCATACGACAGAATGTCACACAGATAACAGATGGACCAGAAGTTCAATAACTCATACGACAGAATGTCACACAGATAACAGATGGGCCAGAAGTTTAATAACTCATATGACAGAATGTCACACAAATAACAGATGGGCCAGAAGTTCAATAACTCATACGACAGAATGTCACACAGATAACAAATGGGCCAGAAGTTCAATAACTCATACGACAGAATGTCACACAGATAACAGATGGGCCAGAAGTTCAATAACTCATACGACAGAATGTCACACAGATAACAGATGGACCAGAAGTTCAATAACTCATACGACAGAATGTCACACAAATAACAGATGGGCCAGAAGTTCAATAACTCATATGACAGAATGTCACACAAATAACAGATGGGCCAGAAGTTCAATAACTCATACGACAGAATGTCACACAGATAACAAATGGGCCAGAAGTTCAATAACTCATACGACAGAATGTCACACAGATAACAGACGGACCAGAAGTTCAAAGCAGTCCAAAATAAGCAATTTTATTCAAATTAGGTAGAACCCATGTTTACATGACAGACTTGAGGCTGAGGTGTTTTGTTGAGCCTCTGGAAGAAGATACACATGAAGGGTGGGGGGCTTAAGGTAGTTTTGCTTGGCAAGTCTGGAGTGGTGCACTTAGATGTTTTGAAAAGTCTAAATGTGAAGTATTTTGATAGTCTGAAGGTGTTTTTGTCAAGCCGTCAGAAATACCGGTAGTCACAATGTTATGAGGCTAGTCAAAAAAAACAAAATGTACAATCAAAGGTTCACTTTCTTAGCTTCAAACATTAGCACAAGACAGATATGATACATGAGTCACAAACCTTTCTTGCAGTGGGAACTATTTCGTTTGACACATACCACGGTCCCACCGTTTCCATTATCTGACAGAGCATCGCACTGAAACAAAACGTCACATCAAACAAAGAGACAGTATAAAAAGCACCAAGAATGCGTATCTGACATTAAAGGTAGACAGGTAAAGGTGAGTTCTTGTATAGCACAGTATCCAATCCTCAGGATTGCTCCAAGTCGACAGTGATAAATTACATAAATATCCAATCCTCAGGATTGCTTCCGTGGTCGACCTGTACGACTGAACACCATGCTGGCTTCAATGGGAAGCATCGAGCCATGCTGCAGTTAATGCATGAATACCATCCATACGCAAATGTCCAACACTGTCTATAGCCAGGTACTCACTCACACAGCTGCATGAATTGGAGCAACATTGAGAGAGAAAAATTACCCAAGGTTTGACATAGCTGCTTGAACCCGGGTTCTCTTAGTTGAACGTCCGAAGGTCTAACCACTGTGCCACAGCGCTACTATTTTGTATGGTATCATAAACATTTATCTTGTGTCATAACAGAGCTTTAACTATGCTTGCATAAGCATTGTTTCCCCTGGATAAAATAAGCTGATGGGCGAGGTGGTAGGGTAGGCTGACGGAGCACCGAAGGTATGATGCGACACTGTCGATCAAGGGAATGGCCACCCAGAACTATTTTTAAACTACCTTCAAAATGGTGCATTCCAAAGGGTGTCTTAACATACACCCTGGGAAATAGAGAGGAAACAACTGCAAAACTACAAGGCAGCAGCATGTAAACATGTTTATAGCAATAAACAGCTCCGAGGTTGCAATTTTGGCATATTTTGAGTGAGGTGGCTTAGAAGAAAGTGAGATGGCCCACCTCACTCATCATATAGCACTGATAAGTCATAACACTATGTTATAAAAATCACGAAATACGTGACACAATATGATGGTTTGTCACATCACTTACAATGCATCATGTTCAATGTAGTCAGGATTCAAAACTTCCTTCACAACATCCCTACAAGATGAACACACATTCTTATGTTGATTGAGCATTTATATGACTTTTGCAGTGATACATAAAGAATTGTACTGTTAATATTTATCAGGGTCCGTACACATCTGGACATTTGAAATTCAAGGCTATTCAAGACTTTTTAAGGCTATTTGAAAAAGAAATTCAAGACTGTTTTAATAACATACGTACTTTTAAGTGCAGTAAATTAAGTTAACATTAACATTTTTATTTGACTTAGAAAAAAATGGCGTTGACCACAATGAAATGCTGATTGCCCAATGTGCACGAGTAATTTTTGTGCATAGGCTTTTCCTTTTGTTATTCATCACAACAATTGAGTCAAAAAAATATTTTATTGACCACAATTAAATTAAAAACCTTTCAAGACTACTTTGTCAAATTCAAGGATTTCAAGGCCTTGAATTTGGTCTAATTAAATTCAAGACTTTCAAGGCCCCGTACGGACCCTGATTTACATATATAATATGACATAAATAATAATAAATATATATCGCATTGATCAATACTGTTCTCAGGTGCTTTGCCATTGTTATCACAAATGTCATTAAATTAACAACTAATAAGGTGTAGACCTTGAAAAGTATTAAAACAGTTCATAAGTTATTCATTATATACATGGTTAATGCATGATATGTCGCTATTTAAAAGTTTATTAAAACACAGTAAATAAAAATCAGTAATTAAACAAAGTAATTGAAAAAGTAAAGCTAATATAAAGTAATTTCCCTAACAGCTAAAACTCATACAATTCACACAAATAATGACACATGAAACTCCCCAAAGTCGGCTTGACGTAACTGTTTTTAAAAAGATGACAAGTTGAATGAGACCTCACAAAGATCATATCTTTGTAACCAGTCAGGTAACTGAACCCTGCCAAATGCTGGCAACAACTAGATCTAGAACAAACAATTTAAACAAACGAACAGAAACATTTCGTGAAAATGAGCTCACTCAAATGCCTCAGTCTCCGACGCGTGTAGGAAGGCCTGATGGTCACAGTGCAGCACGAAGATGATTGGTGCAAGCAACTCGTGCATTCCCTGGTGTTACAAGGAAATGATCACACTTCTTAAAATAACAATAACAAATTATTTACCACATTATTTTAAATGCACTGGAATCAATCAGGAAATGCTACACAATAATTACTAACATGACAAGGTTTCTGTAAGATTTGCAAAGTTTTGCAGAAAAAACATCCCTATGATAAGATAAAAGTCTCATGGAAACATTATGATAACACATGTTGACTAATTGTGTTGTACATTATTTGTGCCAAAGCAAAATGTTAAGATGTACATTACTTAGTCACTTATTCTAATAGTTCTGTGATAGACAGCATACACAACTGTTAACACAATGTCACATGCGACACATATGTTTAAACAAAGTGAGTACAAAACAAAACAACTCTTTCAACTTGCATGCACTGATACCACTATTTAAAACATTTAATTGTGTTGCAAGCATTGCTGTCAGCATCACCAGACCATAATTTATTGGAGTAAGATATTATAATGCATTTAATTCCATTAAGAAAATACCTTACTGGCTGCAGTCTTTAACCATCTTATAATAATAATAATAAATACAGTATTTGTCTACGCCATATCTCCAGCAATAAAACCATTCAGAGGCGCATTACAATTTACATGAATATACAGATTACCTAAACATTTTAAATAGAGACGTAGTTGTAAAATAATCTTATATGTTAGGTGAACTTATATACTGCATTAAACAACATTTGTCTTCAGAATTGTGCATACTACTTAGCTATTACTACTACTCTCCAAGTACACTTAATTATGATGGTTGTACTTGAAGGCTACCGAAACACTACCAGTTTTGCAAATAATGCAGATTGTTTACTACAATTATATCACAACTATTCATCTCCAACATCTGCTGTACAATTGTGTTGATCAAGTACATGAAATATGATTGTTTTCAAGCCTACCAAATACTATTAGACCTGCATTCTCTGGACCGTGAGCTCCACAAACAAACATCCTTAAATGGCATTTCTCAAGTCTCAGTCACATTTACCCAACGCCCCTCTCATCGCGGTATTTAGGCACTCTCCTCTACACAGTGGACGTTGTTGGTATTTTCTCCTTACCAAAGACGAACTTGGCCATGTTCCCATGTCTTATTATGATATATAATAAGACGTATGACTTGAGAGGTATGGGAGCCTGCAATGCTCTTCTACAGGCTGAGATTGCCCTGTGTCTTGTGACCCGACCCCTTTGTCAACCCACCATTTGAAAACCGATGCATTTGCCAATCACCATTGGGAAGCAAAAATCACAACTAGAGCCACCAGTGACTTAAGCAGGGAGTGCAGATTAGAACAGATACATCTACCGCACATTGTAAAAACATAATCACAGTATATTTACTGCTTTTTAATTAAATATTTTCTGACTTTCCTACAGTCTACAATTTTGTTCTTCAAAAATGTTGTTTTCTTTAAAAAACTTATACTACCCGGTATATTATATATATATATATATATATATATATATATATACATATATATATATATATACGTATATTATAGATTTATTGTACATGCAGACAACACACCTGTCTGTAGGACAGTTTTTCAACGTGACGAGCAAAACAGAACAGAACCATAATCATCTTCTCACGAAGGCTCGGGGCATTGAAAAACTCAATTCCAGGAAAACTAAAACAAGAACGCACACACATGCAAACGTACACATTCACAATGACAATGAGCTACTGAAAAGTAAAATCTATGTTTGTCCACAATGAACACAACATTGTTACAACTGCAAAATAAAGGCTGTGCAACTGAGGTTCTAGTGTTGCAAAAATGTGAACACGTGTGACATTTTATTAAAATTTCTGATGGCCACATAGACAGACACAAATACAGAACAACAACTATTATTAACTGACATTATCGAATTTTGGGCACTTAAGCATAATTCGGACCCACCTCAATATTACCATTATAACAGCATTTTTGCCAACATTTGATACTTGATTTTGTTAATTCAATCATTTAACATCATCTTGCATATAAACAGACTTTTGAGGTCGAAACGACAGTGCATTCGGCATAAACAAACTGTTTATCGCTCATTCTATGTGCACGGCACAGTGACACATGCACCGCTGCACTTGCGACTGGCACAAATCGGAGCGCTATTTGGGTCTCAAAATGTAATATTTGTGAAACATAAATATTTTTGGGAATGCTGATTGATCATGTTTACGATTAGTGTTTCTGTGAGGTATCCAATATAGGCATATATACAGTTTTAAGGCAAAATTGAGGTGGGTCCGAATTCTGCATAAGTGCCCAATTATTAACTGACATCATCATAGCAATGAATAGGAATGTAAACTGGACAATCACAAAAAACAACAGCTATTGGTTGTTGTTCTGCCTTTGCACTAAACACAACAGCAACAACAACAACAACAACAACAACAACAACCTGTTGACAGTGATAAATTACACATGCTGCAGCAGAAGACGACACCAAAAGCAAAACCCGCATGCGTCCTTAAAGTGGCGACATGTAAAGGCTACAATAATCATGCACACATGATGCGTGGTGTCCTTGGCTAACCTGTCGATAGGACAGCTGGGGGTAGAGTTTGGCATAGATAAAGAGCGTGTCGACCATCAGGGTTCGAACTGGCTCTGTCCGGAAAAATTGTATTCGTGGATAGCTGTGGAAGAGAGAAACAGCCGACGGTGGCACGATAATGTCCACTAGTTCATTATCCTCGGTCTAATATATGTGTTACATAATAAAACATCCTCGAATGGAAAAAGATCTGGTTTCTCGAGTGTTTATATTGGACGTTTTACTTATCAAGAATCCTTTGGCCTTCTTTGGCATTCCGGTTCCAGCTCAGTCACATGATGCAAGTCATGTGACACAAGTCACATAATCATAACGTAACTGCTGAAGAATGCCATCAGATACTGACCATGAAAACTAGATACTTGAGAGGTAAATAGGTAGAATGTTCGGGCAATGCAACAGCTATGTCCATCATAGCCGGATTACGGCCATGGACAGGGAGTGGGCAATGCAAACAAGTCATTCTTGCAAAGTGTCCACCGTAGACAGGTGTCCACTGTGGACAGGTGGCTGCTAAAGCAGGTTTCGTTGTAACATGATGTATTAATACTGAAAATAAAGCAGGTTTCTTATTGATTACTACTAGCATTACTCATATAAACCTCTAGGAAGTCATATATATATATATATATATATATATATATATATATATATATATATATATATATATATATATATATACTTTTCAATTAGGTTATTTTATTGTCTTTTTTTAACCCAAATGGTTCTGTTGCATCAATACTGTATTACACGTTGTTGTACAGTGTAGAAGCTTGCATTATTAAAATATTTGAAGTCAGAGATACTACAAACAAGTTGTTACATGTAATGCATAAAAACAACTACCGGGTACACAATGGAGAAACATTCATGTTATAGACACAATGATGAAAACAGATCTTTATTTTACAATAACGATATAAAATTGTTTGCACATATGATAGTTATTAGTGAAAACATGAATGTGCATTTTAATCATTCATATCTTGCATGCACAGATGAATGGTAAACACAACTTTCTGAAATGGTTATCATTCCAAATTATATTTTGTTGATTTTCTTATTTTCCTCCTGCCCTCTTTGTTAACGAATCAGTAATATAATGTGAGAGCTACTACCAGTCTGTAGTGACCTACGTGCGAATGACATCTTGCTGTATGGTCATCCGCAGTTCGTCGTCCTTGAAGTACTGATTCCAAGGACTCTACAGAAACAAAAGACATCTCAATTTTGCGAGTGTCCTAGAAATGTATAGCAATTGACTTCGCCAGTCGTTACTGCGGCAGCGTAAATACCTGTCCCAATTTGAAGATGGCCACATGCCTGGTGGGAATCCCAATATACTGACGCATTCGCAACCTATTCGTTGCATTACGGTTGGCTGAAATGTTTTATAGTGGTCACCTGACCTGGTTTGAACCATACGTCCAGTGAGTGTTTCATTGGCTATGTTAAAAGAGCAGTTTTTGAAAGGGATGTGCGGGGGATAGTGAAGAGCTGGTACTGACGTAATCACCCACAGCGCCCCCTGACATGTAACAGCATTACTAATAACACAAAAGACCCTGTGCATTTCTCACCTCCGCATCCTGTGACAAAGGGTTGTTGACCTCCAGGTCGGCCGGAACTTCCACGTTTCTTGGGTTCACCACCAGCTGGAGGCAAGACATCAGAAACACTGTTTACAATCAACAAAACTATCTGCAACATGCCCAGTGGCCAGGCGGAGTGACACAATGGTGGAGTGACACAATGGTGGAGTGACTCAATGGCAGAGTGACACAATGGTGGAGTGACTCAATGGCAGAGTGACACAATGGTGGAGTGACTCAATGGCAGAGTGACTCAATAGGTGGAGTGACTCAATGGCGGAGTGACACAATGGCGGAGTGACTCAATAGGCGGAGTGACACAATAAGTGGAGTGACTCAATAGGCGGAGTGACACAATAGGTGGAGTGACACAATAGGTGGAGTGACACAATAAGTGGAGTGACTCAATAGGCAGAGTGACACAATAAGTGGAGTGACTCAATAGGCGGAGTGACACAATATGTGGAGTGACACTCAATAGGCAGAGTGACTCAATAGGCAGAGTGATTAAATAGGCGGAGTGACTCAATACGTGCAGTGATTCAATAGGCAGAGTGGCACAATAGGCGGAGTGACTCAATAGGCAGAGTGACTCAATAGGCGGAGTGACTCAATAGGCGGAGTGACTCAATAGGCGGAGTGACTCAATAGGCGGAGTAACTCAACAGGCGGAGTGACTCAATAGGTGGAGTGACACAATAGGCGGAGTGACACAATAGGCGGAGTGACTCAATAGGTGGAGTGATACAATAGGCGGAGTGACTCAATAGGCAGAGTGACTCAATAGGCGGAGTGACTCAATAGGCTGAGTAACTCAACAGGCAGAGTGACTCAATAGGTGGAGTGACACAATAGGCGGAGTGACACAATAGGCGGAGTGACTCAATAGGTGGAGTGACACAATAGGCGGAGTGACACAATAGGCGGAGTGACACAATAGGCGGAGTGACTCAATAGGTGGAGTGACACAATAGGCGGAGTGACACAATAGGCGGAGTGACTCAATAGGTGGAGTGACACAATAGGCGGAGTGACACAATGGTGGAGTGACACAATAGGCAGAGCTTGGCCTCTCAACTAAGAGAAGCCAAGATCAAATCTGTGCTGTGGTTTTAAACCTTGGACAAGTTTTTTTCACTCTGCATTGCTTCAGTTCACTCAGCTGTATGACTGAATACCTGGTTATAGACAGTGGTGGATATTTGTGTATAAATAGCCTTCAGAATGGTTGGTGTTTCCCACAGAAGTCCAGAAGGTGTTCAACTGAATCAGAGGGTGCTTTACTTTACTTTCACAAAAGAAATAGGTAAGTTCTTATACAAATATTTTGCTCCTATTCACTTGAACATCTCATGTATGAATGAGTGGTGGATATTTGTGTATGTAAGTAATCCTCATGCAGTAATTGAAAGACAGCTGAATGTTCAGCTATCTTTCAATTATTACATGAACATTTCTTGTACACAAATATTCTACACTCCTTCATACAGCCGAGTGAACTGGAATAAGAAAGAATGAACACACTTGCCCAGTATTCAAAATGGCAGCAATAGTATTTCAAGCAGGAATCTTTCAACTAAAATTCTGAAGCTTTACATAGTTTCATATCTCTCATAATAAGTACAACTACATTTTAATGATATACATCATGATATGTCCTAAAAATTAAACAATGTGTTGTGAAATGGTACTATTTCAGAATGATCTAATATAAAGCTACACAAATTCACTACCGGCACTAGACAAATTGGGAAGCACTAATCCTTCAACGTGCATGTTGTAGTGATAAGAACGCAATTTAAAATGAACCTAGGAGCAGCCACCCTCGCTTTAAAGTTCAGGTAATCCACTTAACAACCGGTCCAACCAGGGAACATCACATGGCATAACAGTATTTACAGGTCGCCCAACACCACCAGATTTATTGTATTACATTTCAAAAACCTGCGATTCTTTTCACCTGGACAAACTGCACACCTTAGATTTTCTACACATATTTACTAGACAAGAACTGGGCAATGTCCACACGTCAGTCGCCACACAAGTTGAACCTCACAAAACACTGCTACCTTTTCTTTTAAGCCGTCGTACTTCCTCCTCCAGTCCCTGGTTCTGTCGATCCATCTTCTCTGGTCCTCTGGTAGCACCTGGAGATAAACCTGGAACAGGAAGAGGGATGCATTATTTCATGTTCTGATCCCATAAATAATTATACAATAACACCATCTGTCATAGTTGCAGTGGCATTTCCAGTGATGTTTTGTAGAAAAATGGTGGCATAATAATATTAATAATTAGCCTTGGAAACCATGTTCGTAGAAACATCAATATAAAAGGGTTAGTCGGTCTCAGAGTCAATCAACATTCCAGTTGGCAACAGACGGACTGATATGCCAGGGAGCTAGCGGATAGGCAAGGTTATAAAGTTATGTGTTTCATTGACAACAGAATTTGGCAATATTTTCAAATGATCTAACATTACAAGGAAGCATATTCCAAAGTACAGGGCTCAAAATTCGTCAAATTATTCACATGTTCAGCAGACAAGTAGAACCAAATGTTTGTTGTCTATACAATATTTCATTTTTCCCATAAAATAAAAATCACAAACATTTTATGATGCAAATTACGCAAGGACTCATAAAGTGGACTAAAATGTCTGTCAGCTAGAAGGGTGTCAAACTGGCTAGTGCCACAGCGATTCGCAAACTTTTGCACAAACATTATTTAACACTTCTCTTTATTATCACCAAATGACACATTTTGCCTGCGTTGTTTTCTGATATATAATTATGTTGTCATTATTGTCGATGTGCCGATCTGTTCAAGGGATATTTAAATTAAAATATTGTACTCAAACATGGGCCATTTACTGCGTACCAACGTTATTTGTTAGAGCGCCAGGCATACTCGTGACCTGGCTTTTGACAAAAACCTACGTAGATAGAATGACTGTCAATTCATTAAAACTCCTTCAATCAATAATGAGCTATTAAGAGACCAACTAATGTAGAAAGTGCCACAACAACAGCATAGACTGATACTTATAGCCTCAGAATTTTACTCAACTTACCCTCAAGATGTAGTGCAAGTTTTATGTTTGCCAACAACTACATTAAATCCTTCAATGAACGCATTCGTTCATCCATATTCAGTCTTTTATGTCGTCTTCATCAGTCAGATAATATTCTTTTTATTAATTACCTCCATACCGATATTCATTTTAAGAGCCGTATGTACTCATACTGGAGGTCGTTATTGTACACATGACATTAGTATTGTATTTATTTTTTAATCAATTTTTTTATATTTATTTTTACAACTTATTTAATTAATTTCCTCATATATTTAGACATAATTTTTTTTAACTTTACACTTATATTTGTACATTGATCACATCATTGCTTTGATTGTATTATATGTATTGTACTTTTCATATTTTTGTAATTATATTTTATGTATATATATATATATATATATATATATATATATATATGGATGACATCTTGTCTGAAATAAACTTTATCATAACAACATTTTAATACTACAGGCCCCTTGTTTTCAATGACTTCCTAGTTCAACTCATTACATTACAAGTGCATATTATGGTAATTAGGTCTACTGACTGCAATTGGAGGCTGGAAGGCTAATAGATGCAGTGAAAAGAAAAGTTAAACAAAAGTAGACTGCTGCGAATTAGTCACTGCTATTTCTCTTGGCCTGATGTTTGTTTAGTGTAATGGTGTTTACGGTAATTATTAGTATTGTTGAAAAGGGTAGGCCTACTGGTTCTCCACAAAATAAGTTTCGCTCATTTGTGCCATTAAAACCCACTATGTATGTCTAAGGTAGTATGGGGAGAGGTTTGTTTATTTGTGTCACCATATAAGCCTGTGGCTGTACACAATACAATAAAACTTTATTGTACTCGGAGGGAAATTCTTTAGTCATTAGTATGAGGGCATGCGTAATATTAGCAACCGTTTTACTATGGACACCACAGTTTTGAATGCAGGCAAATTCACATCCATTTGTATTTTTGTGCAAAATTCGATTTATCGTGGGCTGACAGAGAAGCAGAATTGTGAGCCCTGCCCTGAAGGAGTACCCCACCCCCAGTATGTGCAGCTACAAAAAAATGCTGAGGTTTCATGTAAACAGATGTGTCAAAACAAAAGGTTTTTTATTAAAATTTCTCTAGAGCTATATGGATTATTGCCTCAAACGAACACTAAATATATTTACTGCACTAAATTTCATAAGAATAATTAATATCTACATCATTGTACAACTATATTTACACATTTAAATAAAACACAGATCTAGATAAAATAAATATATAAATAATATATATGTATACATATATATATACAGCTGTATATATATATATATATATATATACATATATACTCCTAAAGGCAGCTTATGTCAACCGATTATGCATATAGGACCGGCTTATGTAGACCGCTGTGTTATGTAGACCAAAACTGGTCTACATAAAGATTCAACGTGTTAGTTCGCAACTAACACAATTGAATTGATCAGTACCATTGCTTGTGCACATAGCTAATATGTCAGTGAAGTACTGTGCATAATTAATTTTTAAATGAACAACATCTTAAGTGATTTTGAGCATTTTTTTTTCCTGCGCTGTGCATATTTTTGAGTATATTGTGTGCCAGGTTATGTATACCGGGTCCAAGTTCTTATAAATCTATATTAATGGTATATACCGAACGAAGGGTTAGAGTTTCATGTCCAGTGTATGATATGCTTCATACTGATGCAAAATGCTATATTATTATGTGTAAATTAGTTAAACTTGCATATTGTCTTTGTTGCAACCCGATAGATCTGTCGAATATGGGCTTCCACAAATCCACGTTAGTCGCTAGAGGCGCTAATACGCAACTAGACCCTAGTTGCATATATCAGCGCCTCCAGCAACTAACGTAGATTTATAGTAAATATATTGTTCATGCGTTGCTCCGGTCTACATAAATCGGCATCTGTGTATACGCGGTTTATGTAGACCGATTTTGTTTCATATACTTTATTTCTTGAAATATTTTGATGAACTTTCATTATGTGTTAAACATTAGTATTAGAAACAATGTTCCAGTTTTACATCTTTTAGAAAATGTATTAAATAAAAAAATATGCCTGGTCTACATAAGCCGGTCCTCTAGGCACTGCTAGGTTTATATCTGAGTGCGTAAATCAGAGAAAATAACCCACAAACATTGTTTTAGATATGGTATTTAGAAGCATCAAGTTTATTAATAGTCATAACAATGTTAGATGTGTATGTTTGTTGTTTTATTGCAGAAAACTACCGAAACCTGACTTTAAATACAGGTATTTTTCTTGAATGCAGTGACTTGACACAATGTCATTATACAGAACATACCCATTTATAGTGTATATTAGGTAAATGTGAGTAAATGGCTGCAATTGAGGAACATCTACAAGTAGCCTCAGTTACCCAGGCTCCATGAGATGGCAGCATGTTTCAGCCCTCCACATCCGCCTGTGGAATTAACGCTCTGCCAATGTTGCCACCAGGGCAACCTTCACCCAGAATAGGGCAGAGACACTGATTGGCTTTCAGACCAACTATGAAATAGAAACTAAAATGCGCTTTTATATGATAATACTACTGAAAGTATTCAACATTAAACTTGTATTCACACAAAACTAAACAGAAATACAAATTTGTAGTTTATTACCCAGGCTCCGTGATATGGCAACACTTTTTTAGCCCATTACACGGATAACGTTCAAACGCTGGCAAAGTTGACATTCTTCTCAGTGAAGTTACACACCCCAGCGAGAGTCGATTAAGCTAGGTTTAACTGATGTTACAGCACACTTCTGTCGTGTCATGATTTACAAATGTCTGCCCCTGTAGCTACCACAACCAACCTTCCAACAGAGACTTCGGAAGCGGCTGCTACGCAACCTGCCACCAAGACCATGTGATCGCAGTGTGTTGAAGTAGTTGCTTTGTGCAAACAGCTTCTGCCATTCCGCTCTGAAACACAACATAATTGTGTCAGCGCGACAGAAAATGAACAAGTCGTTTTGAACCATAGCCTGCACAGTGTTTAAAACAAGTCAAGATTTTGGAATCAAGGCTGATTTGTTAATTAAACACTGTACAGGTTATGCAAAGTTGTTCACATAGATTCAATTGTCTTCATTCGCCATGAGACAGTTACACATTTTTCAAAACAAAACAACTATCCTAAGGTACAGCTGCTTTTGTCTGTTATCACAGAAATTACACTCGATACTGAACTACCAGCCACACGAACATCCAGTGATTCAAAACAAACATGTCGTGGGGTGTGGCACTCCACACTGATTCAACTATAAGTCAGTGCTTTCCAAAAAAATATGTTTATTGCATATGTAAAAAATAACACAGTAATCAGACTTCATAAAAAACTAAATACGAAAAGAGACAACATAGGAGTCTGGCTTTTTTGCGAATGATGACTTTCGCGAATGACGAAAAAATTTCCTGGAGATATTGTTTTAAAACAGAGAGACCAGTTTGCTGTAGTTTTGACCATAAACAGCTTGGGTAGTCAACATTGAGTTTGTTGAATATGTTCTCTTGACTATGACCCCCCACTAGGACCTCGTAAACACCAAAGAGTTTTGTGGTTAAACCAACTGGTGCCCAAAATATGACCACCATATTTAAAATCTGAATTCATAGAAAGGTCACAGACAGATAAGGCAGGATGACACGTGGTGTGACATGTGGCCATCTCAGTTGGAACTCCCAGGACTGGATAAACTAACGATGCATACAGATTAGAGACTGGAGAGCGTCTCTATCATCGTGGAGGAAGACGTGTGACCGATGCCACCGAAAGTATTCTCTAAACAGGAGATATTTAACCTCACGGAACCTGAGCAATCGAGGTTACTCCTGCCACAAATCCTGCTTCATAAACACCAGCAAATTTGTATTTCTGCTTAATTTTGTGTGAATATAAGTTTACTTTTGAATTGCTTTTATAATATTATAGGATCATCTGATAAAAAGGGTACCCTTAGTTAATTTATTATTTCAAATTCGTCCCTGAGAACTAATCCGCCCTGGTGGCCACATTGGCAGAGTCTAAATCTACCAGGCAGATTTGAAGGGCTAACAAGTGCTGCCACCTCATGGAGTATGGGTAATTGATAATTGACTACATGAGAGAATAACAATAAGTCATTATATGATGCTCTGGAGATACTCACGAGTATGATTTGGTTGTGCTGATGCTGTCTGACCAGAGTGAGTCGGTCAAGCCAGCTTGGGCAGGAGAATCAATGACCACAGTGTTGTCATCCCACATCACATCGGTTGTCACGGCAACCGGGTCTGAAAACAAATGGGTTCTTTTCAGTCAAAAGTTTATTCCCAACAACTAAATTGTATGAAGCATTTTTTCTACAAAAAAATGCACCTCAAGTTATAATATATAAAGTTTAGTAAACAATAGTTTGCTGGCAAGACGATAAACAAATGTTTGATACTCATCTACAAATTCAGCTTGTCATAATAAACATTCTTTGCAATAATATTTTGTGATTGAAAAACAAACATGAAAATAGACAAGTCCGAATGTATAGATTTAATATTTCAAGTATGAAACTGAGAGTATACTGCTGTATGGAGCAATTTAGCCATAGTCATTGCCTCGTGCCGTACCTGTGCCTTTCCCAAAGTGGTCGAGTATGTGAAGAATGTCCTGTTTGGAAGGTTTCTGTGGTGTTGATCTATCCCTGGCTGTGGGATGTCGGTCACTATCCGATTTGTTCATATGGTTACTGTTATTATTGCTACAACGAAAATAAACACCAAATGTCAGTGAATGTATATCATGAACTATCACTTTTACAGGTAAAATTTGTTGGTGTAGTAAAAATCTATTTCCCAATAGTGTAAGGGCTTTCAGTTAAACGTTATATAAACTGAAGTAGGTACAACAATTTAAAGGAAAAGGATTAATAACTTACGTTGAGGTAAATATTATTCAGAGGGAATGTTTACATTTTAAACATACAGTGACTGAGAATGTCAACAAGCTGACAGAAATGCCGACTATATAAGTAGCTGTAATACTGTTAACATTATAAGTCAGTATTACAACATGTCAACTACGTATTGTGGTGGGCGTGACCACCTATTTTTGGAAGGTCATATCCCAGAAACATTAGGAGATGATAACTAAAATTGTGCACATATTAATTATATGGCATGAGGTACTTACACAATAAGTGGTTATACTGTTATTTAATTTAAGTAGTTTTGATAGTTTATTTTGAAGTTGTTTACTATTGGTGAATTGGCACAGTCGTCCAAGACTTCTATTTACAACCTGTTGTAGTGTGCATTTGATCAGTTGTGGTGATATATTCTTCCTTATTCTTACTTACTTTATCAGTAAATTGGATGCAGGCAAATCAATCAAGTATATTAGTTATATCACTCATCATCACCAGCCCTTGGGGCTTTCCCTACTATCATTCAGACAGTTACTTTTATACATAAGGTTACACTAGAAATAATTAGGGGATTTCAGTAAACTAATAGTATAGCTTCCTTGTCCTCTTTCGCCAGGTATCATAAGATTAAGTAGAATATTACCTTGCCAAGAGCCACGCCCACACAATTGAAGCCATAAACCTCAGACTCAGTTAGGCTGAGTAGCCCGCTACAACTGTTGTATTTGCATTTTACCTGAAAGCACCGTCAGCTCTAGCAAATGGCTACGTGTACACAATCTACGATATCTTCTCGCATAATACTCGCAACTACGAAAGCGAATTCAGTGAATACGTCAGTCGTCGGAGCAATTATTGGTTTCGCAAAATCGATTCCGTGAGGGCGATAATACATGAGTTCTGGAAGTCCCTTTAAGTTAACTGCAATTAAATTACCAGAATGAAAATTTTAAATATGGTAACACGTACATCGATGCAGTACAATAAAAACACGATCACCGACAACTGTGTCACTTGCCTGATTAACTGACCGACGTCGATTTCGTTTTGGAAAGTATTTGTATTTACAAAATACGTAAACACCGACCACTCTAAAAGGCGGAGCACATCCAGGCTCCAGGCGGACAGGCGGGACCAGACAAACCGGCCGTACGTAGACTTTTCTTTTCGAAGGCGGCGTTCGGGTAATGTCTATAATTATCCAGGTCTACAAAGTGCCTAAACTGTTGTCCCGGTTTTGGCGTTGCGACTAGGTTTGGGGTTAGAACTAGAGGTACGGCTAAGGCAATAGCATATGTTTTTTTTTTATCCGAGATAGTTTCCTTTCTCAAGGATGATCACAAAATAGTTTCATATTTCAACATGTGCTAGAATCAAAAGAAACACTTTCCGTAAGAAGATATTATAAAAATCAAGTATTAGCAAATTATGTTACATAGACTTTCAAGGTATGAAGAAGACCATACAATTTATAAAGGAGCATTTAACCAAGACTAGTTACAGCTGAAATTAGAAATTCAAAGAGAATCTATACAAAAATTAGATGTTAATACAAAGCACGACAGCAAGAGTTTTTATGCGTATGTTCGAAGTAAGCAGAACGTCTAGCATAAGGTTTTTCCTTTAGAAGGTAATGATGAAAAAATAATAATAGGGATTCTTGATGACAGAAAACCATATAGTTCGGTTTTTAACCAAAGAAGATATTAGTTCATTGCCAGTACCAGAGGGGGGATAGTCAGACTATTTAGGACAACTAATTGTAACCCTAAAAATGGTAGCTAAGAAAATTAGGAGCATGAAGGATAATAAATCACCTGGAGTGGATGGGGTTCCTCCCAAATTACTATTGGAAATTGTAGAAAAAATTTGCAAATCGCTTGCAAAACAGTGTTCAATTTGTCATTATAGAGGACCTCGAGGGAGTAGTTCCGTTAGAATGGAAAATAGCAAACATAAAAAAATTGTTAGAGCAACAAGTCAGAGAACTATACACCAGTGAGTTTGACATTCATGATTTGCAAATTAATAGAAACACTAACTAAAGGTCGCTTGGTTGGTTTTCTTGTTAAACATATAAGTTGATGTTATTCATATCAACGTGTATTTCTAACAGCAAGGTCATGTTTAACAAACATGTTAAGTTCTTTGGAAGATGTCACAAAGTGGGTAGATGAGGGATCACCAGTAGATATAATCTACTTAGATTTAAAAAAGCCTTCAACAAAGTGCCACATCACAAATTAATAATAAAGGCCATTATATGGCATAAGAAATGGTATGACTAACTGGATAGAAATTGGCTTATTGACAGAAGACAAAGAGTAGTAGTTGGTGGGGAGGTTTCAAATTGCAAATCGGTTTTGAGTGGATTACCACATAAATCAGTACTAGGACCTATTATTCTCAATGTATATCAATGATTTGGATAATGACATATAACAAGCAATATGTTGAAGTTCGCGGATGATACAAAAGTGTTCAGAAATATTAAAAGTGATGCATGCAGATATAGAGAGCATTTATAAGATGATCTTAATAAGTTGACCGAATGGTCTCAGAAGTGGCAAATGTTGTTTAAAGTTCGGAAGTGTGCCTCCACATATGACATGTCAATGAAGATGTACAATATACAATGGATGGTACTATACTAAGTACTACCATAAAAGAAAAGGACTTAGGGTTACTTATTAGAGCTGATATGGAGGTATCTGCGCAGTGCGGAATTGCAGCATCGAAAGGAAACCCAATTATTGGTTTAATTAGGCGAAATATAGTGATATAAATCAATAGTTAGACATCATTTAGAATATTGTATGCAAGTATGGAGATGCCACAAGAATTGGTATTGATATGCTAGAAGAGTACAAAGCAGAGCAACTAAAATAATACAAAAACTCAAGGATATTGTTATGAAATGCGTAAAAGTAAATGTGGTTTAACAACACTAGAAACCGGGAGATTGAGAGGAGATCAGATAGAAGTGTATAAATTATTGAATGGGTATATAAATATTGACAGAAATGTTTTACTCGGATAATTAAGGAAGAGAGACTAGAGGACATGAAGTTATATCAACAAAGTAGCAGTATAGATTAGATATGAGAACATTCTCATTTTCACACACAGTATATGATTGGAACACACATTATTATCAGCTGATTGTGTAGATGCCAGCAGTGTTAATGTAATATATAATATAATATATGTTAATATAAATAATTATTATTTAGAACTAAAACTGACGTATACCTCAGAAGGGCGGGATGCACTTAGATAGGTTGGACTCTCGATAATCCAAAGGTTTTCCTTGTCCACCCGCTATTTAGAGTTGATTTTCTAGGTTGCAAACTTATTAAAGTTGGCTAAATATCTTGTTAAAAGGGACCCACTAGAATGTGGGAACTTTATAGGCATCAAGCTGTTGGGATGAAGATGTTTGAGAAGATCCTAGAGCGCATACTCAGAAAGCTGATCACAGTCAACAATATATGCAATTTGGATTTAGTCCAGGGAAAGGTAGAACAAATGCAGTATTTATCATACAACAACTGTAAGAAAAACACCTAGAAGTGCACAAGGATTTTTTTCTTTACCTTCGTAGATTTAAAAAAATATATGAATATATTTAAATATCTTGTTAAATCACGATAGTTAATGTGTCCGTCATTATATGTAATATATGTAATCATACATATATTACACGTTATATGATACACAATGCCACATTAAAAAAGTCCAAAATAAATGGCTAATTATATTAGGCAGGATTAACGACTAACGGATGTTTGATGTGATAAGAATCCTGCAACCCAGGTGATCGTCTGGACCACTGTCTGCTGGACAAGGCGTGAACTGTGCCGGACACCGTTAGCGTGCAGCAGGCGGGGCGATCTGACTAGGGTGAACGACCAGGGGCAAGACGACAATTAATGTCCATCTGTCATATGCACTTCTATATGTGTCATATGCGTCAGCATCATGGGATCCACACTGCCTAAAACATATTAAAACCTTAGAAAGAATCCAAAGACAAGCTGCCAGATTTTGCACAAAAAACTATTCTAGAGAGCCAGGAACAGTAACCCAACTTCTTAAAGACCTCCAATGGAATACCCTTCAAACAAGAAGAACAATTAAAAGACTTAACATAATATACAAGATGGAACATAACCATATAGATATCCTGCTAGATCACTATGTCCAACACAACACTAGATCCTCACGTAAGCATGACAGTCAGTTCTTGCAAATTAAACACTCTGCAAACATATTTGGAAACAGCTTCTTCCCAACCACAATTAAAGAATGGAATTATCTGCCCCCAAACACTGTCTCAAGTAAATCACCAAACTCATTTCAAAAAAATGTAATCCATAATTTTAACAACTAATCCAAACGACCCACCATGCGCACTGGCGTGATGTGTCCCATGACATTTTACCAGTAACATATACAGACAGAATGTCGATGGATTCACGTGATACTACACGTGGCATGCTCAAATCTATTGGTGAATATACTGTCGCTCTGCTGATTAGTTTGCATTAGCAGTTTCTCTGCAAGCTCTCTGTTACAACTCACCCGTGTTACAACTAGCCCCGGTCTCCACTACGGGTTTCGATCTTCCTGTAACCTATAGCGAAGTTTTGCTAATATTCGCCCCGTTGAGATGTGTACGTAAGTTCCGCGCAATATGATAGTCCATCGTCAGTCCCCATTCATTCGTTGTTTTCAACACCCCGATGTCCGATAAAAGACTAGCTCGGATTTTAATACTATGTTCCGGAGACCGGCAAGAGAACCGTCGGACCAATAGGGTTGGATGAGCAACCAGAATAGTTGTGGGCGACCAATTCAACAATATGATATGCCTGTCTCGATAATGGACACGACCATTTTTGTATATGGGTCAAACATATTTTAGCTGATTTATGAGGCTGCATAGACCTACAATCCATAGACGTGTATAGGGTAATTGTCCTTGTCCTCTAGACCGTTGCAATGCAGCATTGCTATGTCCGCATTAGATTAACAGGTAATAGTAGTTCCTTTATTCAAAACTTTGAATACATTATACAAAATACATACGTATATTTGTGTATACACAATGTTTCAAGGAGCAAACAGGAAGTCGTTGACTTTTTAGTTTACAACAGACAATCTTATTAAGGTAAACGTATTATAGTTGCCACACGTGCACTTGTCTACATTTTGGAGGCAATACATGCTAACATATAAATATAAGATACAGCAATCAACCCATATTAAAATAGCACATTTCAATACGATAACAATCACATTTCTTCTGTAACATAATTATTTATAAAAAAGACGCTATTTTAATTAGATTTAAATGCATTTATACTGTTTATGTTTTTGTGTGTCGTTACTCAGAGAATTCCACAATCGCACTCCATATACGCAGAGATTCGTCGATCTCTATGTGGAATGAACACGTATTCTTTCTAGATCGTGACAGGCTCTCAGCGAATACGTCGTTTCCCGTTTAACAAAGATACGCTGAATGTTTGACGGCAAACAGCTATAGTAAGCTTTGTACATAAACAATGTTGTTTGTAATTCAATAATATCTAGAAATTTCAAAACACGCAAATATTGAAAAAGTGGATTAGTGTGATCCAATCAGGTCCTGTATACGTATTGAAGCTGAAGTGTCGCCGCCACATGGACTCCCCTAGTCTCGCTTAACCGACTGTCGGTCGGCTGCGTAACTACGCCGAGAAGACAGTATGATGATGTTGCCGACTTGTGAATATTATCCCAGTGATCTAAACAATGCTGCCACCTCACGGATACTGGTTAATCCTGGCGTAATTTATAATTTTGTTAACAACTGCAACTGTGTATTTCTATTTATGTTGTGTTAATATAAATTAAATTTTGAATAGTTTTTATAATAAAGCATTATTAGATAAAAAAAGTATCCTTATTTAATTTGTTTGCTATTCGTGTGGGGCTAAACAATGCTGCCACCCCACGGATACTGGTTAATCCTGCCGTAATGCTTATTTTCGAAACAACTGTAAATTTGAATTTTTACTTATTTTTTTTGTGTTAATGAAAGTTCAATGTTGAATACTTTTCATAGGGTATCATTATCTTGTAAAAGTATATCGTTATTTTAATTTTTATTTCATAGTTGGCCTGAGAGTCAATCAGCGTCTCTACGCTAATCTGGGGTAAGGCCGCCCTGGCGGGTACAAATGCAGAGCATTAGTTTCTCAGGCAGAGTTGATGGGCTTAAAAGTGCTGCAACCTCATGGAGCCTCGGTAACCGAGGCTAGGACTCCCCGAGACATTCTGAAGTTGACGATGTCCGGCGAACAGGTACCAAATTATGAAACAATATTAGGGCCATAATTCAACATGTCATATTATTGCAGATAATCTGCAATAATTCGACGTCAGGCATAATGAAGACGGCATATATAAACCAAGACTGATCACTCCCCTCTCTTAAAAACCCTACATCGGTCTAGTAGTAAATTAATAATAAGAACTAAACTTCCGACTACCTAGTGAAAAATCACTAGATAAATTGCTTGTTTGGCAGCAGCCTGCAACTTGATCTAAGTCCAGTAAATATTCATCATGCCGGGCTCTGTCATTTTGCACCCTCGTATTTATATATAGCCATCAAACACATAATAGATTATTAATTTGTGTTAGCCCTGTCAACCCTTGGAACATTTATTGTTAAGCTGATTACATACATTAATTATGTGTAAGCTAGTCGAACCCTGGTGGATACTGATAGTCGCCAGAGGGCTCTGTAGTATAAGGCCACGCCCAGCTGGTTGAGCTGGACAACTGCTGAGGCGCAGTTTGCCCTGGGCCAGCGACTGGTCAACAACTACATCTAGTGACCGGTCAACACTTGTACCCAGTAACCCAGTTTATAACCAGCGGCCTGATAAGCGGGTTTGCCAGCAATAGGCGCCGGCTCCGCCAAGTGGTGCGAGAGCGAGTTATTAGAGGAGCGTACCGCCCTCTGGGAGCGTATTCTTTCTCAATAAACGTATTGAATACCAAAAGACCGTCGTTCGACTAGCTTACAAGTGGTGTCAGAAGTGGGATCTGTCATTGTTCTGTACAATCGGCCAGAACAGATGTGTAGGCGGTTCCATTGTAATAGCAGTTTCTGTTCTTTCCGTCTTTCTCCACGTGTCGCGTTTCGACCTTGGTCGATGTAATGCCAGATTCGGCCCAACACCGGATCAATCCGTTGTGCTTCCTGGATCTCGTCCATTTTCCAGTATGTCGCATCTTTGAGCAGTGGTGGCTCGGACCGTTCCTTTGAGTAACTTCTGGCGTAAGTCGCACGGCAAAACCGTTACTTGCTGGATATCCGCTATCTCTTCTTCTCCGATGACTGTGACCTCCGTCGTTGCAGTCGGGTGTGATTTCCCGCTCAGACCATCACCCGATGCATTAAGTCGCCCGGGACGATACCTAGGATGTCCTACCTGGCTACACTGCATTGCATTAGTCGCTGTGCTACCTTTCGAATGACCCCTGTATTCGCGATTTGTTGATCGTTCCCCATTACGCCACCTGTCACTAGAGCGCTTCCAGCACCTCGCGAAGGTGTGAACCCTTCGGCTACAGTACTCACAACACACCGCGCCTACGCTGCGGGGCTCCGGTTTGTCAGGGTTCACCACACCCACTGGCGCCTGTTGTTGTAATCGTAACAAAGAAACAATTTCCGACTGAGTTGTTGCAAGTAGTTCTAAATGTGCTGCGATTCGGTCCAGTGGACTAGGTTCGCCTGGGGTATGGTGAGGCTCCTGAATTCCCCGGACACATGCATTCTCATAAGAACTACCCATTCCGTCTTCCTAGAGCTTCATATCTCAAAGCACTAAAGGAAATGGTCGATTGACCTCTTACCAATCTTTTCATCTCTCTCTTTATGTGGATATCCACCAGGTTCTCGCAGAACACTTCAATTACCATTTCGTTCTTACCCTGCAATTTATCAGATATACCTTCAGAGATTTCTGACAGGGCCCGAGATAATTCCCTAACACTTTCCCTGTTTCTCTGTTTTCTATCATACAACTCTCTCTTTAGTTGAGCATTACTACGGTTTTCCCCAAAGGTAGACAAAAGTAATGTAAACACCTTATCTACCGAGTCCTTTTCTTCCTCGGGCGCATACCTGACTTCCCGGGCAGGTCCTTCTAGATGTCCGATCAGGAAAGGTAACCTTTCGATCGCTGGGACGGAAGGCAAACGATTGCGGGCGTTTTCCATCCAGTCGTGTAGTTCACAGGAACGCCCCGAAAATGCCCGGAGAGTGCGTTTTGGAGGAGCAGCTATCGTGACGTTGATGGACTGCTGATTGCGCTTCAGGGTTTCCACCATCTCTTCCAGACGAGCCATTTTGTGCTCCCCCGTCATCCGATCTTCTCCTGCTGTCGCCATTCTTTATTGGCTCCCCTGGGAGCTTCCGTCGTCGAATCCCACTTCTGACACCACTTGTAAGCTAGTCGAACGACGGTCTTTTGGTATTCAATACGTTTATTGAAAAAGAATACGCTCCCATAGGGCGGCACGCTCCTCTAATAACTCGCTCTCGCACCACTTGGCGGAGCCGGCGCCTATTGCTGGCAAACCCGCTTATCAGGCCGCTGGTTATATACTGGGTTACTGGGTACAAGTGTTGACCGGTCGCTAGATGTAGTTGTTGACCAGTCGCTGGCCCAGGGCAAACTGCGCCTCAGCAGTTGTCCAGCTCAACCAGCTGGGCGTGGCCTTATACTACAGTGCCCTCTGGCGACTATCAGTATCCACCAGGGTTACATATGCTCTATAATTATAATTTAAATGCTAAGTTTCTGCCCAAACTCACTTTCTGCCTCATATCATATTAAGTATTGTTGCAGAGGATAAATAAGGCGCATTACAAACAACAAAATAACAGTTCGACTTGACGTTATTTAGTGAGCAGCTCGCGGGTGAATAGCCTGAGCCAAAACATTTGTTAATGTAAGGGATACTTCAGTTTTTTTTCAATTTTCAAGTTGGCGTAGTTCGCTAGATGGCAGCACAAACTTAGCGAGTGCTGATTATGCCAAGTCGTATTATGCTCGCTTGCATTCTATCTCGCATTTTGCTTACTAGCATTCTTGCTCGCATTCTTGCTCGTATTATGCTTGCTTGCATTATGCTTGACTTCGTATTATGCCTGAATTCGTATTATGCCTGTCTTCATTATGCCTGATGTCGTATAATTGCAGATTATCTGCAATAATATGACATGTTGAATTATGGCCCTATATCGTTCCATACCAAATGAGTCCACCCTCTCCATCTCCGATGTCACTATCCGACGACAGCGAAATCGTTAAGGAGGTAATATTAATTGCTCGAATATACACACTTGCGCGCGAGTAAACACACAGGCACACGGTCGTACGCAAGCATGTACACCCATGAATGTATTGACTTGAGGCCTATTTGAGGTATAATAGCCTTACACAAGTGCGGTTTATTTACATATAAACTTTCAAGTTGTGCAAGTGAGCACAACAATTAATCATGTAATATAACACACACGTATACACAGACCTACTGGGACAATGAACACTGCATAAGAGTCCTGCATTTACGCTGATGCACCGTCAATGTTAACGTGCCTTGAAAGTCCGTGAAAGTCATTGTTCTTTTTGAGACAGCAAATGTTAGCTACATAAAATGAATTAATTGTAATACAATTGGAAGCCTTGACCAATGAGCGGACACGGTCACCAATTTGATATCGCAGTTGGTTCTTATATTCTTGTCGAGCCAATTTGTGACGTCAGCGTTTGAGTTAAATTACGTAATTTAGAACAATCGTAACTGTGTCAGTTTCACGTACTGCTGCTGTCGTCATCTCCGAATTTTCTTTCTCAATGATAAGATAAAATAAGTTTATTTCAGACGCAGTCCTTGTACAAGGAAAGTTCCATACTTATACATGTAATAACACCAACATGAGAAGACACCTATAGCTTTCCAAAATTGTGTCATAGAAGCCATATCACAAATAAGTACTATAACATATAGAAAATATGGTGGGACGTGTGAATACCCTAGGTGATTACCTTTGTGTTAGAATAGTTTCCACCTAAATCTATCAATGCGCCATGGTGCAATTGATCAAGATGCTTAGGTGGTCCAATATTGGTCATCCTCCCCTATTGATAGCGTAGACAAAATAATCATTATCTTTCTGGCGTTAACGTTTTTACAATGTGACGACGTGCTTAATTTTCAAAACGATGTACCACATTAACTACTTTTCTAATTGTCATTTGGAATACGGGCACAAGTAATAAAAACGCACATTAAATATCTTCAACGTGATGGCGTAGATGGATATTTCGGACAGCTTCACACACAAATACGACACACTTAAATATTTCAACAATATCTCCTCCAACACATCGCAAACGGCGCACATATTGCTATTTGTTAGCCCAGATGAGACGCATTTTGCCGTAGTGGGGTCGAAGAGGTTTGTGACAGTCCTGGCGACGTCGTTTCGTCGTGTCTCCATGGCCGTATATCAGTGTGACGACATCGAGTACAACCACGAGGACGAACAACATGGCGACGAGAACTATGGCCAATGTGCCGATGAGACGAGACTTTGTCGCTTCCTTCAGCTTCGGCGCAAACTTCGGTGGAGATACGCGATCTGAAAACGCCATGTTCAACTGCCAGTTCTGGGTATCTATATCTGTGTATATCACACAATAATGTTCTAAGGAAAAATACACTAATGTCATATTTTTTTAACTGACTAGTTTAGCAATAATGTTTTTCGGCGCCTCGTAATGGGTCATTGTCTAGATGTGTGGTGCTTTACACGTTTATCTGTTATTCTTACTATTGTTACTATATCATCAATGTTATTAAACTCCACTTGTGATTAAGACAAATAACATGACGTATCACAGATAGTCACGAAGTAGTAATGGTATCACTGGTCAGCCTTGCACGCCAGTGAGCGCTGCTGGCCATTACGTTATTACCAGCCGGCAGTACACCTGGCTATAACTCGTGTCATGTGATATAATTTTGGGTGATTTCAGCCACGCGCTGTTCGTGTTGCATACAATGTTTGGGAGGTAAACGCAGATATTCGAATACACACAACCGTTCAGCTGCTCATGAGATTGACCGAACTGATCGTTATACCGGGATCTAAAAAAAGTCCCGTCTATGAATTTGAGCTGGAATTTGAGCTGTTCTCACGGCTGATTCAGTCGCGACTTGGGTCAGCCAGGGCTAGACCAATGGCAAGCAGCCCTATCTCTGGTCACACGTGGAAGGTTACTGTTAGAAAGGAGGATGTCAACTTACATATGCAGTCCGGTACTGCTGGCAGCCACTCGCCCCTCGGACTGCATGACGTCATTTTGTACGGTTCCGAGTCTGGAAACATTTTGTCGGCGGCGCAAGACACGTTGACCACCGTGCCGGCCACCCGCTGTCCGGCCTTGTCCACCACCACGCCGTCCCACGTCGCCCACGCCGTGCACGTGACGACTGCAAGCAGACGGCGGCGGTACTGACAGGTGCGCACACGTAGAGACGCACGCACGAACGCACGCCTCTGTCACACACTGGCTCTCTATCTGCTTGTCCGTCCGTCCGTCCGTCCGTCCGTCCGTCCGTCCGTCCGTCCGTCCGTCCGTCCGTCCGTCCGTCCGTCCGTCCGTCCGTCCGTCCGTCCGTCCGTCCGTCCGTCCGTCCGTCCGTCCGTCCGTCCGTCCGTCCGTCCGTCCGTCCGTCCGTCCGTCCGTCCGTCCGTCCGTCCGTCCGTCCGTCCGTCCGTCCGTCCGTCCGTCCGTCCGTCCGTCCGTCCGTCCGTCCGTCCGTCCGTCCGTCCGTCCGTCCGTCCGTCCGTCCGTCCGTCCGTCCGTCCGTCCGTCCGTCCGTCCGTCCGTCCGTCCGTCCGTCCGTCCGTCCGTCCGTCCGTCCGTCCGTCCGTCCGTCCGTCCGTCCGTCCGTCCGTCCGTCCGTCCGTCCGTCCGTCCGTCCGTCCGTCCGTCCGTCCGTCCGTCCGTCCGTCCGTCCGTCCGTCCGTCCGTCCGTCCGTCCGTCCGTCCTCTCTCACTCCACCCCATCTCACCCTTCCCCTCCATCACACACAGTGCACGCACACTCAAACACACGCACTGATATAGTCACGCACCTTTCACGCACACGACGCGCTTTCAATATGAGTCTCTTATTATCTCTTATGACGATCGAGCACTTGAAATAGCGCTTTAGATGAATTCGGTCTGTAACTACATATCACTTGAGGTTTTGTTTGCCAAATGACGCATCTGAATAATACATAGCATGTACCTCTCAATCGCCAGACCATTTCGGTTTTTATGTATCTGCAACACTTTATAGAACACGAAACCATTTCGTAGTGGTCGCCCGGTGATAAATACGAGGTAAGTTTCTAAGATGTTATCGTTGTGAATCAACACGCAGTAATAGAAATTTCAGGAACATAGCCAGGTTTTCCACAAACGTAACCTAGGGGTGTGATGGCTAGATAACACTATGCAGTTGGAGACTACATTCAAGTTGTATGCCAATTTTAACGGAAAATCTGGCGTCACGGATTAGTCCTACTATAAACTGCTAGCCGGTAGCCAATCTGGAATGACAGGCTTTGTTTGAGGCGCCCATTGATCAAATACATTGCGTCCATCTGTTTGTTCTCCTTCGCCTGCCATACCAGCTGATTGTACCATTGCTGTTGTAAAAGTGTGTTTATGTATACTGTTACTGTGCATATTCCCATGTCTGCATAGCAGTATACTACGCAAATAATCGTCAAATGTACTTGGTAGCAGTAATTTCAAAACCGTTCCGTCTACGTGGCATATGTCACGCCGCGTAGTGGTCGCTCATACACGCTAGTATATATCGCAGCTTCCGAATAGAAGGGAATGAAAGGGAATATATATATATATATATATATATATATATATATATATATATATATATATATATTAATCAAACTAAGGAATGTAGCGTGTTATAACCGGCGTAACAGATAGGCGCTGGTCAAGTTACTCGCGCATGTATCGTAAGATGCATATGAGATAAAATTGAATGTTATTGCAAATTGTTTGTTTTTATTTATTTGGTTCCTGTTAATACCCGACACCAACGCACCACGCCTATTGGTGTCTCTTGTTATAGTTGTGTCTCTCTTAAAGAGATACTCCAGTCACTGAGAAGTTCACAGTATTAACTTACATATGTATACCTATCGGTTGTGCTTAGTAATTGTGCACACCAATCGTTAATAAACAATTAGCTATAGTTTAATGGTATAAAAAACATGCTATCTTAAATTCAGGGCGCTGCCATCTTGAGACTTACGCGCCAGTGACGTAAGCTAAATCGTTTACGTCACTGGCGCTTTGTTGAAAAAGGCAATGATTGGCGGAATCTTTGCTAATAATTGTGATTGTGACGTAAGCAATCCGCGACGTACTTTACACATCAAATACCATTGGACAGACGTTGGATGTTCGAACGTGCATACGCCAGTGACTAAGTGATTTACTTCACTGGCGCATTAGTCTCAAGATGAATCCAACATGGAGTGTTTCTGATATAATTATACTATAATTAATTATTTATTAACGGACTTTGTGCACAAATACTATGCACAACCAATATATTATACAGATGTAAGTAAATTGTGTGAATATCTCACTGACTGGAGTATCCCTTTAAGTGCCTCTCCAAATGCAGTAATTACATTCCAAGTGTGAACGTGTATAAGTCCCATCAATGTAGAGTATGTATATAAAATAGTTTAGCTTAGCTCCAACAAATCACACAGAACTCCGTTGGGCGGGCAATAAATATAAATAACATTCCCTCTGTAACCAGTTCACAATTAAACAGTGCTCACTGGTAAAATTGCTAGACGGCAATTCCTAGCTAGTGATAGTTAGTCATCAAAAAAAATGTCGATATGTACAAATGCCTGGGTACTCCAACCACAACAGTATCATTTCGTAGAACTGGCTATACGAAGTGCAACATTAAACGCCTCAGGCAACATGTATCGTGCACGTCTAAGTTGCTAGGACATAACTTTGGTGTCGTTGGAATGCACGAATTTCGTCTTCCAGATTATGTCAGCCGCCACAATAGACGGATGGTGCAGCAGCTCTCATACAGTGGTGGGGTGTCCATATTTTGAATCGTGTTTCATGTGCACACGTAGCGACACCTGGATTCTCCAATAGGACCTACGCGTGTAATAAAACAATATATTTTATTTGATATAGCGCCATATCCATAATTGGTATATAGGCGTGCTTAACCGTTCGAAGACACGCCGTTAATTACAACCACGTGTAACCAAGCCTTTAATTGTACATTCGTGTGTTTAAATAACTAAAGGCACACATTCAATTAGTTAAAGCCACGCCTTTGAATAAGTTTAAGGTGAGTAGGATTCGCTGTCATGTGTTGTGCGCTACCAATGTATCGTCATCGACGTTTCGGTTGAAGGGGCAATTGAAGAAGCCACTTACTTCCTTCGGATTTCATCACGACATTAAGGGTATAATACTATACTGCCATAGCGTTAATATGGCAATACATGCTCCTTGCAAATTCCGTTATTAGATTAAGCGTGTCATGTAATTCGTTTCTACTCTCTTTCTCAAAGTTAAAATTCAACGTGTCTATCAAACGTACAATCGGTAAGGAACTAAAGGTTTTGTTTAAATTGTAATAGCTTGCTTTCTGGTATTTTCCAAAACAATTAAATTTATCAATGATTCTCATATTGTTCCTTTCATGTTTTTCAGAGAACAAACTTCAAACGCCAAGTTTCAGCATTTTACCGATTCAGCGGGACACATTTGAGACCGACATACAATATTCGGAATATGAGAGAATGTTATCTTTGGTGAGTAAGACATTTCTGACACTACGCCTTAGCCAATCTGCTGGATTTATTTCTCCCGTATTTTCCTTGTGTGCAAAATTGGAATAAATGTGTTTTAAGCATAAAGTAGACACAAAACGTAAATGTTCGTTTTATATAGTGCAGTGTAAATTTAAACTGTTCAATCGAACACCATATCGACTTCTCTAAGAAGCATCCAGCTACGCTACAATCAATGTGCGAGAGCTACGTGTACATAATCATACGTATTCATTAACAACCTACATACAAACACGCTTGCAGAACCATCGCCAATAATACTGTTAGTTTCTAGCACTGTGCTACTATCACATATCGTCAATCGGCCGTATCTTCTTCAGACTACAGCTTTCCTTGTGTCCTGTTTACTTGCCCCGTTGACATCAGCCGAGACCACCGTGGAGGAGCTCCTTCGTTGTATAGACAACTGTTTGGAGTCGTTCGCAAGATGCGTCGTGTGTCCAGCAATGAAGATCATCACAAGTCGTTACGTCGCCTGCAACTGTCTCAGACATTTGTGCCTTCAGAAATGTCGATATTACGCTGATGGCGACTGACTTGTAAATACCTGCTAGAGCATTCGCGCACATTATCATGTTACTATTATCATTATTATTATATTATCATTAATATAGCGTTGTTTAAAGACAATACTATTTGCACCTGTACGAACATGTTTGTCTTGTTTTCTTTTTGGTCTATTGAGAAATAATTCAGTACTATATATTGTTTTATTTTGTGGAATAGTTTTCCAACTTCCTGTAGTCTATTCGTGTTTTAAGCAACAAAGGTATCTGTCGTCAGGTTATTGAATTATGAGTAGACAGGCACATGTACATTTAGGCATGAAGGCACGTATACATTTACGCAAGAAGACCCGTGTACATTTAGGCAAGAAGACACGTGTACATTTAGGCAAGAACACACGTGTACATTTAGGCATGAAGGCACATGTACATTTAGGCATGAAGGCACGTGTACATTTAGGCAAGAAGACACGTGTACATTTAGGCAAGAAGGCATGCAAACAAAGGAACGCACACACATAGTCACTCATTGACGTACACACACGCAAACGCATGCACGCACGCATTCCCCGACCAATATACTCACACGAACACATCAACTCACGTACATGCACACATATACACCCATGCATGCACACACACACGCACAGGCGCACGCGCACGCACACGCACACGCTCACGCACACGCACACGCACACACGCGCCGCTACAGGCCTATGTAAAGTTGAAGTGGACTGTTGTTAACATGATATTTTGGTACTGCATAAATATCGGGCAGGTTAAAGAAAATACAAAAACAGGGCACAAGCTAAAATCTGTTTTCGCTGCGTACACAAAGATTTACATTGTATGTAACACTTGACAACATTCAACAAGTAAAGACAAATATATCTATAGCACAAATACGAGTTAAAACCCGTCTCAGTAACGACTACCGCGGAAAGTTGACATTTAATTAGGTAAGCAATCACATATTTTCGTGGCTTTAGTCATCACACAAACCGGCATCACGCCGACCTTTCCATGCTTTCAGAGTATGGCTACAAGGATACATTTTGGGTCGAAACGAGAAATAGAACGGGTTATTGCGTGATATTCAGATTTAATGCATACACTAGTCGTCATATGGAATACACATTTATCTTACTGTTCCATATGAATCAAGTTTTGTTGACAAAATTAAAGCCGTAGATTTCGCTAAGTCCTGCAGTGAGGGCTCTTAATGTCAGAAAAGGCCATACATTTTCACTGCTGGACAAAAGCATGACATTTGGCACAGATGAACTTGATACCATTCTATTTCAGAATTTTGATGGCAGTAACCTGAGATGTTGATGCTTCCACCACTTTTTGAAATATTCAAAATGGCTGCCATCGAAAATCAAACTTACTTTTCCATATTTCATGAACAGTTTCACATAAAATGTTTCTTTTTGGATTAATATATACATTTTGTGGTATTCTAATTTCAAATATGGTGCATTTTGACTTATTCGACATTCATATCCGCCATTCATAGAGATGGCGGCCATATTCACTAATGTTGATATATCATATAAAATATGGCACTTAGAGTCGTTATTTTGGCATCAATGTATAGATGAGTGGATAGCGATATTAAATTTATCAAACATTTCACGCCTGACCTTAATTTGACCTTCACAACTGCCATTTAATAAAATGGCGGCTGTAAAATCGAAAAGTTTATGTATCTTTAAAACGAGATATATAGAGGGATGCTATACGGACACTTTTTCAATACATACGTATATTGGGGTAGCTATTTTAAATATTTAACTTTTTGACCTTGACCGACATTCACATTCGCCGTTTTTCAAGATGGTGACCCTCAAAACTAATTTCGTTATATCGTGTGAACTTTACCATCTAGAATGGATATATTTATACCATGATATAAGTGAGTGGTTAGGGTTTACAATTTAATTAAACATTTAGCATTTGACCTTCACTGACCTTCCTATCCGCCATTTTACCAAACAAACAATATAGGTTTACTATGCGCTTACTGACATTGGCCAACATCATATTCGCAAGGTGGCACCCCGAGCGACGAACGCAATGCATCGTGGTGTTCGAGCGGCGTAAGTATTTGTACTTACGGCTTAGAAACAATAATATCGGTTTATTACATTTCCTATCACAGTAATATTACCATGTTCTTTGTACAAAGAAGTAAATATATTTCACGATCAATACATACACTTTTTAACCAAAAATTTGGATAACTTAACTGAATTAGAATCAAACAGGCGACCGGTGGCGATGTAAATTACATGCCGCCGTTTCGGTAGCGGCTGCGTGCACGTGTTCATTACGTTCGCGTGGTCAGCAATTTTGCAAGTACAATATAAACTGATGGATAATAAATGTGGATGTATCATTGTATCACCCACATGTCCTAGAAGAGTTCCGCAAAGGCAACTTTGTCGTGCAAAAGAGTGAGAAGAAGTTTTCACTCATCCCCAAAGACCACAGCCACGAGTAAACAACCAAGCTCTGCAAAAGTGCATTAGGAGTTGCCAATCTGTTTGATATGCCAGATACACTGGATGAACATGTGATAGCACAACATGAGAAGTTGCAAGCACTCGCTGCCTTCGAGGATGCTGCTGATATCGGTGCCACTGCACAACATCTTGGTCATCACGAAGAGGGTCACAGCCTGCAAATGAGATTCGCCAAGGATGTCCTCTCAGTTATTAGTGTTCTGCGACCGAGAAACCCTTTCTTACCACACAATGGTCCGGATTTGGTCACGCTCCATACTCGAGAAGTCATGCCATCTGCAATTGCACAGACACTCTGCAATGCGTACAAAAGAGGCAAGGATCTCCATGACGCCTTCGTTAGTGACCGTCTGAGGAACGGTCGTGTTGCCATCACAGACACCATCAAGAGGTCAGCTCTCCAGACGTTCGCAAGACATACAGATGATACAAAGAACAGAAGCAAAGTCATTGCACTGAAAAAAGACACCTGGCTCGTGTCCACTCTTTTCCTGTCACTGCAGTCCCGGCCAGATTTCGACTTGGACAAATTCTTCAAGTATGAAAACCTGAAAAAGCCGCCATCGTTGACCAGATCCGGCACAAAGTCTAATGTCCTACAATGTCTGGCTATCCCAAAACTCACACCTCCTGATGATGTTACGGTGAAGGTGTTGGATGGCCCAGCTGTGGTTCACATAGTTCGCCCAACCTACGGAACTAACTACCAGCCATATGTTGTGCGTCACTTCATGCCATTCATTACCAACTCTCTCACAAATTCGACATCGCGACTCGACATCATTTGGGACATCTACCTTGATCACAACCTCAAAGCCCAGGCTCAGGCAAAACGAGGCAAACCCGGCGTGACAACCATCGTCCAAGGCTCTACACCTGTACCTCGTGACTGGAACAAGTTTCTAGCAAATTCAAGAAACAAAGTGCACAAAGTTCACCGATGTTGTGGTTTGCTCCACGTATAACGATCATGTATTGGTGAATACCTCCGACAGCCAGTCGGTGGCTGACTTCGACACGATCATGCCATGCAATCACCAGGAGGGTGATAGCAGGATATTTCTGCATCTTTCTCACGCCGCACAACAAGGTCATTCGAAAGCTTTCATCCGCACAGTCGACAGTGATGTTGTCATCATTGCTGTTGGACATTTTGGCAGCCTGGGTGTGATGGAGTTGTGGATAGGCTTTGGAACTGGAACAGCCTTCCAACACATCCCAGTTCATGAAATCACCCAAACACTTGGTCCTAAGAAGTCGCTGTCATATCCACTGTTCCATTCGTTCACGGGGTGTTCATCATTGTTCCTTGGTATCGGGAAGAAGACAGCCTGGGCAGCATGGCAGGCATACCCTGACCTTACGGAAACACTGCTCACTCTTTCCGATGATCCTACGCTCTTGACACTCGACTCCATCCACATAGCACGCCTTGAACGCTGGACTGTTGTCATGTACAGCAAGATCAGTGGCTGCTCAAGGGTGAATGATGTGAGACATCAACTCTTCACCCATGGTACTAGGACGCTCGACCACATCCCCCACACACAGGAAGCGCTGCTTCAACATCCAAAGCGAGCTCTGTACCAGGCAGGCTACATCTGGAGACAAGCAAGGCAGCGACACCAAGATGTCCCGTATGCTTCAGCGTGGGGTTGAACGCAAGACGTGAACACGAAACTCTGGGTGCCATTCTGGACTGTTCTAGACGACGCCAGCAAAACGTGTGCTCTCCTCCACCACTGTGCATGTGGAAAGGCGTGCAGAGGAAACTGCAAATGTACCAATTCAGGAATCAAGTGCACTATTCTGTGTAACTGTGAAAGCGGGTGCAACAACAACGATGGAGTGTAAGCTATGCGATGCTACAAATACGGACATCTATGACTGATGCTACGCCCTACGTCATGATCTGAAGGATATTCTTTTCACCGATTTGAATTAAACTTCATATTTTCTACTACAACATATTTATGTTTTAACTTTATAATTATCATAATGTGATATGCATTGCCTACATCATATTCCATAACAGAGTCAGCACCACTTGCGCTGTACATGTAGCTTTGATATCGATTCTAGGTGGTAAAGTTCACAGGATATAGCGACATTAGCTTTGAGTGCCACCATCGTGGAAAATGGCGAATTTAAATGTCGGTCAAGGCAAAAAAGTAAAATATTTAAAATAGCTACCCCAACATACGTATATTTTGACAAAACTGTCCATATAACATCCCTCCAAATTTTTTTTTTTAAATATGTAAGCAATTCGATTTTACATGCGCCATTTTATTAAATGGCGGTTGTGAAGGTCACATTAAGGTCAGATGTAAAATGTTTGACGAATCTGAAATCGCTATCCAGGTACCTATACATTGATACCAAAATCAAGTCTCTAGGTGCCATACTTGATCAGATATAGCAACATTAATTAATACGGCCGCCATCCTTAAAAATGGCGAATGTGAATGTCGGTCAAGGTCAAGGTCAAGAAGTAAAATATTTAAAATGTCTACCCCAATATATGTATATATTGAAAAATATTTCCGTATAGCATCCCTCCAAATATCTCGTTTTAAAGATATATAAACAATTCGATTTTACAGCTGCCATTTTATTAAATGGCGGTTGTTAGGGTTAGGGTTAGGGTTAGGTCAGATGTGAAATGTTTGATAAATTTGAAATCGCTATCCACTTATCTATACACTGATGCCAAAATAATGACTCTAAGTATCATATTTTATCAGATATAGTAACATTAGTGAATACGGCCGCCATCTTAAAAAATGGCGGATCTGGATGTCGTATAAGTTCAAATATACCATATTTGAAATTATAATACCCGGATATGTATACATTAAGCCTAACGTTAATGTTTTATGTGAAACTGGTCATGAAATATGGAAAAGCAAGTTTTTTTTTTTTCGATGGCAGCCATTTTGAATATTGCAAAAAATGGTGGAAGCATCAAAATCTCAGGTTGCTTCCATCAAAATTCTGAAATAGTATGACATGGAGGTCATCTGTGCCAAATTTCATGCTTTTGTCCAGATGTAAAAATGTATTACATTAAGAGCCCTCACTACTGCTGAGTCGCCCCCTACGGCTCGGCTTCAGAGTAACTGCATCGATTTCAGCCCATGGAAGAAAACATACGTGCTCTGAGACCACAGACATTTCGGCTTGATGCCAGCAGCTTTAAAGCTTACTTACTTCGAAAATGTAGCAGCACCAAATATGGAATTTTTAGTCATTGATTTTTTATGCATTTGGCTTGGGAACATGGAACTACACAACAACATCCCATATCACATGAAATCATGCAATAGGTGTTTTTATTTTCTTGTAACACAACATGTAAACATTACTACCATGGCAGTCGCTCAGCGGAGGCTCCCACCAACCCTCTCCCGTGCAAGTGACGTCACGAGAGAACAGCCCTGGCCGGGCCCAGTAGCCAAGTAGACAGGTGACCGTAATGGCAGACCCATAATGGGTGTCCATGTTGGCACGGAACCTGCTGTAGTTGACGAATGGAGGCGCGCCGCAACTCAATCCTGCATCAAAGGATAAGATCAATCAATAATGAAATTTGTGTCTTTTCGACGGGACATGTGTATTAAAAAGGCGTGGAAATGTAAATACGTTACAATGAAAATAAACAATCAAGTGGAAAGTGCAAGGCAATAGATGATTGTTATGTACGACATTTTAAAGTAACTAAACTATAGTGTATTTGGATGGAATGAATCGAGGGACGAGCAAAAGAGAAAGGTATATGTGAAGGAAATGTGTGATGGTAAAAACGTTACATACTGGGAAGAAGTAAGTGGAATTCGACGAAACGTAACTTTAACAATTGAGAAGAACAAATTATGTGCGTACGTGCGTACGTGCGTACGTGCGTACGTGCGTACGTGCGTACGTGCGTACGTGCGTACGTGCGTACGTGCGTACGTGCGTACGTGTGTGTATGCAACGCCATATACAGATGGCTATTTTTGATAGTAGTTGATATTGTGTATATGCTAATTTAATTGGGTTAAAAGCATGGCAAGTGTTTAAAACATAGAATCAGACCACGCTTTAGGGAATGCCCCAACATAAATAGTTTGTTCCGAATGTAACGAATGTATTCCCAGTAGAAAAAGTTTGTACCCAACATATAAAGGGTGTATAAAGAATACGTTCCCAACATGAATAGTACGTTCCCACAATAAAGCCTTTGTTCCCAACATGTAGAGTTTGTTCCCAACATAAAGAGTATATTTCCAGCACACGTAGTTATTTCTTGCTTTGCACCTACACAGGGTGTACCTACGTTCACATGACTGCGGCATACCGCTCCAGTTGGCAGACTCGTTGCATCGCGTCGTGAAGCTACGTCCTGTCTTGAAGGTGTACCCTGGATTACACGTGATCTTTACGATGCTGTTGTATTTTCTCTCTGTCGAGTTGACGGTGGCTCTCTCGAGTGTGTACAGCCGTGGGCAGCGTATCACTGGATGGAAACGGAAGTATGTACTAAAATTAAACTAAATGTATTAAATGGGTTCTTTTAAAATATTGAACTCGTTGTAATGTATGCAATTGCTTTATTACAAGATACAAGATACAAGAAACTTTATTTAACGTCGGTTACATGATAATTGGCAACATTAGCTCATCTGAGCTATTTTCCGACAAAACGAGAGTAAAACAATGAGACATAAAACCATAACAAGCATACAGAGTATTTAAAATGACAGCAATAATACATATAAAATAGGGTAATGAGTACAATATAATAATACATGCATGTATAATATATCTAATATATATATATATATTTTTGATACATAAAACATGCAAAGTATATTGGTTAAAATTGATTGAAATAATATATAATTTAAGACATTTGCATAAATATAAATTAAATTGTAGAGATGTATATTGACTAAACTTATTAAAAATAATAAATACTTTAAAACATTAAAACATTAAAATAAATAGATCTAAAGAATAAATTAAGGAATAACAATATTTTACACATATCCATATATACAATGAAAGTTATATTGATAATATTGGCATGGCGACAAACATGTTAGATATTAGCTGGTTACCTACATATAGAGCATATTAATCCTGTTAACATAATTATTAGATATAATTTCATTGCAAATGTGTTTCATTAATCACTTATAACCCTGACAACATATCTGTAAAAATTAGTCCGCGTACGCGGTGTTTCTAGTTTGAGTTCCGCTTATGCTATCTGTATAAGACCTAGCCTCGGTTACCCAGGCTCCGTGAGGTGGCAGCACTTTTAAGCCCGTCAAATCTGCCTGGGGAAGTGATGGGCTGCAGTTGTAACCGCCCTACCCCCATATTAGGGTAGAGACGCTGATTGGTTCTCAGGCCGAATTTGAAATAACAAATTAAAATTAATAATGATACCTTTTTATGAAATAATGCTGTATTATAAAAAACTATTCAAAATTAACCTTAATATACACAATAAATAGAAATACTAATTTCCAGTTGTTTATAAAATAGGAATTACGGCAGGATTAAATAGTATCCGTGAGGTGGCAGCATTGTTTAGCCACACACGGATAATATTTAAAAGCCGGCAAAGTCACCAGACTGTCTTCTCGGCGTAGTTCCGCAGCCGACCGACAGTCGGTTATGCGATACTATATAAGACATGGTCATGTCTCATGAATATTCGGTTCGGTACATCCTCGCACGCCAGGGGTCCTTACAACCTTTGGCCGATCGTACCTGCACACCAATAACGAGGTCGTACCTGCACACCCATAACGAGGTCGTACCTGCACACCCATAATGAGGTCGTACCTGCACATCCATAACGAGGTCGTACCTGCACATCCATAACGAGGTCGTACCTGCACACCCATAACGAGGTCGTACCTGCACATCCATAACGAGGCAGGGGATCCCAGTTCGTTCCGTTGCATGCAGTCGTGTACTCCCGCTTCCCACCGGGGAAGACGCTGCCCGAGAGACAGGTGTAGACGGCCTTCGACAGCTTGTCCGCCCGGGGATGGATCTCTACTGTCCCAGGGAGTCGAGGGCCCGGCGGGCACCGGGCGGCTGTGTGACATCCCATTCGGTCACCGTTCGTATTGTATGTGGCCATAAACATCTGCCAGGTTTTACTCCACTAACGTTGTTAAAGGGAGGATCCCAACTCCTCTGACCAGAATTGGCCGAACAGTAATTTATAACAGGAAGTCTCCTGAAGATGGGAAAGTTAAACATCAAAGGGTATTGCGGTTAACTCTGTCCGCCTCGGCACTATTGCCAATCAATTTTGTTTTGAAATTGGGTGGTTTTTACCATTTGAACGTGTTGCAAGCCGAATCTTTCAAACTGCGAACAATTGTTCCATCAACACCAAGACGCGCCAGCGACACACTGTCATCAATGGGTCGTAGAAGTAGGGTCTGCGGTAATGCAATAAAGCAATGGCAGTTTTGTGTTTTGCAGAATCTTCTTTAATTCAGCAGTGATTTGTATTAATTTATAATGATGAATTTGCCTTAAGAGCTCATCGTGTTAGAGAAACTGTCGCCTGATACACATTCACTGAAAGACCATACAGATTAGTCATTTGACATGCACTTGCCAGTTGACCATAAAGAGATAAGTTGTGCACAGAGGAATAGACTCGAGAGGTGACAGCATGTCTGAGGACAGTTCAGCGAACCTTTGAAAGACAGAAGAGAATAGTAAGATGGAAATCAGGAGGAAGAACAAAACAAAGACAGAGAGACAACGTGTATAGTGCGTCATCTTGAAAGGGCCATCAGCTGATGCAGGGATGTAAGATCATCGTAGAACACACGGGAGAGCTGTAGAAATAACCAACATGACATCTACCACCGAGGTGTGTGGACTATCGGCACCACCCCACATCATCATCATCATCATCATCATCATCATGCTGTCGGCCGCGAAGCGACAAAGACTGCTTCCATCACTTGACTGTTGCTCTCCATTTATTTCTCTGCTGTGAGAGTGATGTCCAGGAGTCGATGTTTATGTCTCTCAGCTCCAGGTTTCTCTTGGTGGTATCTTTGAACCGGAGACGAGGGCGCCCTCTCTTTCTCTGACCAGAAGACAGTTGGGAATAAAGAACCTGCTTTGGTAGCCTGTTTGGTGACATCCCCATGAGGTGTCCAGTCCACCGAAGATTCTTTCTGATCAGAAGATCTTCCATAGATGGCAGCCCTGTCCGTTCGAGTACTTCCTTGTTTGTCACTTTATCCAACCAGGTTATCCTCATGATCGAACGCAGATGTCGCATCATGAAGGCATGCAGCTTTTTCACCTGTCGTCTGTACACTGTCCATGCCTCGGCTTCGTATAGGAGGGTGGACAGCACGATTGCACGGCATATCTTGCCTTTAACCCGCATGGGCACATGGTGGTTGTTCCAGAGTCTCTGGCGTAGTCGGCCGAAAGATGCACTAGCCTTGGCCATCCTCCTCTGTATTTCATCGTCAATGCATCCGTCACTTGATATAGTGCTTCCGAGGTAGGTGAATTCCATAACAGAGTTCAGCTTGTTTCCATCAACCATGAGATCCTCCTCTCGGGTTCTTGTATAGTTGGGTTGGTACAGCACCTCGGTCTTCTTGGTGTTAATCTTCAGGCCGAACTTCTTTGACGCATTGGAGAAAGCATCCACTATTTTATGCATCTCTTCAGCAGAGTGTGCAACCAGTGCACTGTTATCTGCGAATAGCAGCTCTCTCATCAGTATCCGAGTAGTCTTGGTCTTCGCTCTGAAGTGTGCGACGTTGAATAGGTCAGCACTCTGTCTGGACTGTATGTAGACGCCTTTCCTCGGAAAGCATCGTCGAGCATTGCTGATAGGAAGATGGAAAAGAGCGTGGGGGCCAGTACACAACCTTGCTTGACCCCATTTGTGACCCTGAACGATTCCGAGACTTCCCCTCCAACACTAACATTCGCCATCATTCCGGTATGTAGTGCCTCGATCGTTGTTGTGAACTTCTCTGGGCAGTCATACTTCTTCAGTAGCTGCCATAGTCCAGTCCTCCCAACTGTATCGAACGCCTTACTGAAGTCGACAAATACCATGTACAGTGGTCGGTCCTGCTCAATGCATTTTCTTGTAGTTGTCGGAGACAAAATATCATATCTATGGTGCTCCGGTTACCTCTGAAGCCACTTTGTGTCACTGGAACTACCGCTGCTACCACCCCACAACGGCCTGGGAATAAAACACTAGTTGGCGAGATTTGATCAACAAGAGCACAGGAGGCACAGGAATATTGCAGCAAACTATCTCGACGACAACTTAGGTGTATGTGTTTCAGAAAGTGTGAACAAAGTGACAGGAGGCGAGAGACGAGGGCGATGATGGAACCAGTGAAGGAAGACCACGGGACTATTTTAACTAACATCCTTAAGAACTCTTAAACCCGATGTTGCACTTGAAAATCAATTTTGATTCTTAACAGTGATATCGAATACGTGAAAATCGTCAACACCATGACGTGCAAGCGGGACATTGTCACTGGTGTGTTGTGAAAATAGTGTCCTCGGAAATATGGCAATGAATATTTACGTTTCGCAAAACGTCCTTTAATTTAATAAAAGATTTTGCTTAAACATGAACATTCCTTAAGAGTTCTTTATCTTAGTGAAATGGTGGCCATGACTCCTGCAAGAGTTACAAAGCGGTACAGAGGATAAGACGTTGTTACGCGGAACGAGGAAGATGAACAATATTTAATTCACATGAATTCACAATTTTTGCAAACGTTGTTACGCGGAACGAGGAAGATGAACAATATTTAATTCACATAAATACACAATTTTTGAAAATTGTTCCTGCTGAACAGCGTAAGAGAAACAGTTGGGAGATCGTTGCATTGGCGATAGTAAATTAACTAAGATTCCACGAAGTACCATATTATATAAGAGCATGGTGTGCGCCAATCTTAGCAAATCGGGATTAAGAAGGATTTCATAAAATATTTATAAACGAAAGATACGTAAACGTAAGCCCACAAATGCAAATCGCTTGCGCAATTAGTAGCTGAACGAATTAAGTAAAGTACCAGAATAACTGGGTAAATAAATAGTCCTACTAAGGCAACAAATGACTAATGATCACCTACTGGCACATGACATGTCGACTTCGCTCCACACGGCGGTGTCGGTGCATCGGATGCTCTTGGCCTCGGTTCCGTCTTCAAACCTGTGGTCTCGGTCGCATGTGATGTTCACGACGGCGTTGTAGTCCGTGCCTTCCCCGGAGCGCGTCGAGTGGGTCACCTCCGACAGCGCTCCACAGTTCACTTCTGCCACACACGTTCACTCGAGTGTGTGTGTGTGTGTGTGTGTGTGTGTGTGTGTGTGTGTGTGTGTGCGTACGTGCGCCTGTGGGTGTGCGCGCGCCTGTGTGTGAGAGAGGAGAGAGAGAGAAAGAGGGCAGGAGAGTGCTAGAGAGAGCAATAGCGAGAGAGAGATAGTGTGTGTGTGTATGTGTGTGTGTGTGTGTGTGTGTGTGTGTGTGTGTGTGTGTGTGTGTGTGTGTGTGTGTGGCGAGAGAGAGAGAGAGAGAGAGAGGAGAGAGAAGGGAAGAGAGCAGGCGAGAGCAATAGAGAGAGAGAGTGTGTGTATGTGAGACAGAGAGCGACAGAGAGAGAGAGAGAGAGAGAGAGAGAGGAGAGAGAGGAAGAGAGAGAGAGAGAACTTATACAAAAACAAGATACCTTGTACCTAAATCATGCAACTAACTAATGTATTAAATCATCAAGACGGTTCAGAACGCGTCACCACCATGACGTACATGAGAACCAATCATTATCCAATTATTGTGCGAAACAATTCAAAAACACGTAAAACAAATACACACATCTACGCGCGAGCGGTACCCATAGACACATACATGCGCACCTGCGCGCACAGTCCATGTGCATGCGTGTGTGTGTATATGTGACTACTATATGTGTGTATGGAAGAGAATTCACGAACCTTCACACGCCGGAACGGAAGCATCCCACTTGCGATCCTCCAGACATTCTAGAGATGTCCGCCGCGTGGCACTGCCTCTGATTTTGTATCCGACGTTGCAGGTCACTTCGACATTTGTTCCAAAGGTCGCCACGGTTGTGTTGAGGGCGCCATGGTCGGGTGACGTCAGTGCAGGGCACCTTTCCACTGGATCAAGAGGACATCACATATGTTTTGGAAACAAGTTAACTATTCTAGCCGTTCCATTGTATATTGGGATACTAAGACTGTAAACAAACTAATCGTTTCTATTAAAACAGTTAAAACTCTGAAATAATAATTTTTTAAATACAAATATACCAAAAACAATTAATATAACATATTACATAGTAGTGTCGAACATACATCAGCGTACTTGAACAAATATGCCCTTGTTTAAAACACTGGCTTAAAAGTGTTCACAATGCAGTATAACTACTATGCAAATGAAATATTCCTGAGAAATCATGCACATCCCATACACAGACCACGTCATCAACGAGGAAGTAAGACAAATAATCAAGCGACTTGACAACATGTCTACAGGGAGATGATACGGAGATGTCATGCGTCCTAATGGCTTGGCAAAAACCTTCCTCCAAGGCACAGGAAGGGGGCCTAATAATAGGCAGACAGAAACACAACTGGCAAGACAACATCAAGGCGTCAACAAAAGTCAACAAAAGACCCGGCCCAGGTAGAAACAGATTACGAGATTATCATCAGACGTGTCCCAACGACCACGCACTGTTACAGATACCCAGCTTAACATTATACATGACACAATGTTCAACAGTTCACCTACGGCTCAACCATGAACTAGTATTGTATCAGTGTTGGAGTGTACCAAAATCACATGTAATAAGATATAACATACGAGTAGTTATAAGCAAAATGTAATACAATCGAATTAATACTATTTCTTTAATTCCCGCATGGCGGTTCGATGCGCTGTACAAGAAATTTAATAAATATATATTAATAAATATAAATAGATAGCCTATATATACATATATATACATACATACATACATACATACATACATACATACATACATACATACATACATACATACATACATACATACATACTTACATACATACATACGAACATACATACATACATACATACATACATACATACATACATACATACATACATACATACATACATACATACATACATACATACATACATACATACATACATACATACATACATACATACATACATGCATACATATAAATACACATACATATTTTATGAAAGCCGGTTTTAAAACATACAATACTAAAAAGTGAAATGTAAATTATATAAATTAATAGAAATCAAATTAAACGTTAGTTTTAAGACGTAGTTTAGTAAACCTTTATATATAAATTATACATACATACATACTTACATACATACATACGAACATACATACATACATACATACATACATACATACATACATACATACATACATACATACATGCATGCATGCATACATATAAATACACATACATATTTTATGAAAGCCGGTTTTAAAACATACAATACTAAAAAGTGAAATTAGTTTACAATTAATTAATTACTGCCTTTAAGACGTATAGTACTAAACATTTGCAAGTAAATTATATAAATTAATATAAAATCACAGATAATTAACGTCAACAATCACAACAACATCAACATTAGAATATTAAATTAATTTGGTCACATTTGCTTGGACGAGACCCGAACCTTTGCAGTCCTCAATGTCCTCCCACTGGCGATCGTCGCCGCAACGCACAGACTTCTCCGTCGTGCCGTCCCGGAACCTGTGTCCTCGCCGGCAGCGGAAGGTCACCGCCGTGCCGACCTCTCCCGTGTACGGGCCGCTGACGGCGTGGTCCAGGTAGACTAGCGGCGGACATCGTTCTGTGATCACGTGACACAGGTGTCAGGTAACGCACAGGTGAATACCTGTCTGTAGTTGTATTTCTTATTTGATTTATCTTAATTTTGTTACCATATTTTATGGTTTTTATTTAGACTAGATCATATCAATTATTTTCTATCGACGTTATGTTTCTTCTTTTATGCGGAGCTGTTGTATGTGAGTTTTCTTATTTATTTATTTATTTACTTATTTATTTATTTTAGGTAATACTACATTTTATCATAACCATGTGGTGCATGCGAGTGTATTGTCATGTGATCATACTTGTACGACGACCCAGCATTCCAATCTTTTATTGTAACTGCAATGTAAACACATGGCGATAAAACTGATCTTAATTGATCTTACTCAGCGCGTCATCACGCGCCAGGTGTCGCTGTTGCTGTTAACGTCAGGGTCAACCAGCAATACCTCTGGCTTGTACCTTTGCAAAACTTTGAATTTAAGCTTAGTCAATGAAATCGCTCACAGCACGTGTGGTTGAAATGAGGTCAGGTGAACTTGATAGAAACATATTTCATATCAGCCAACCGTGGTGCAAAGTTTACGATGTCAATGTATTGGGATTCCCACCAATGGTGTGCTCGTCTTCAAATTGGGGCGGGTATTTGAAGTGTTCTCACGGCTTATGCAGCCGCGACTAGCGAAGGTAAGTGCAGTCTGTTCACATTTATTCAGATTTTACTGTGTACAGACATGTTCAGTTGCCGTCTTAGTAACTGTTTTAACGACGTTTTAATGATACAAATTATGGCCGTTTTTGTTTAATTTATTTGTATAAGTATATATCTTCATTGTATGTACTAAACTCTAACGAAACACTAAGGTGACAAACATTTGACTTGAATGTTGACATAACTGATGTGCGTCTATGAGTTTGCAATAACATGGACTGACTTACAATAACTAAATATAAGTATATAGTGCCAAATATAGTTACAATTATTATTCAATGCGCTTTACATGTACAAATTAGTACTTAAACATATGACTAAAATTTTCTCTACATTATCAATATAAACAGACTCATAAAGTAAATAAATAAATAACAATACAGAAG
>OZ024855.1:53418663-53428663 GCA_964017155.1 Oasisia sp. SBJ-2009 | reverse complement strand
GTAATGTCCATAATTTATTAATCAATAATTATTATCCCATATAATTTTATAAGCATGATGGGTAGAAATTACTCATTTTTGGCTTTCCGCATTGGGTCGGAAACGTGGGTCGTAAAATGGTTCGTAAATTACATTGCAGAGCCGAACGACTTCCAGTATTGATCGTTTTCCTGGCAGATGGGAGAGACGTAGGCAAACAAGTGTACAGCTCAGTTTCCTAATACATCGACCAGTGGCTACAGAAGCAAATTCGAGGTGAAAATCTGCAAAGTGCAAATCTGCTCATTTACGACACTGATATATTGCTGTATTTACACGGAGGTTGTCAAAAGTTCGTCATAACAATGTGTGCAAGACCGTGTAGCGTGCAACGGAAAAATGCAACTTAGTCGTAGTCATAGTTCCATGCACGACTACATTGTGAAGTTGTTTTAAGTGACTCGATGTTGAACTACTAATCTCAAACTAAACCCATGCTCAGATGGAATACCATTTAACCCAACAATGTGTATAAATAACAAGGACACGCACCACATAAGCCTGTTCCGTGAGGTTACACAGTATGCACCACACAAACGTAATGTCCCAGTCGCAGCAAATTGCTTAGTTTTATTGCAGTCGACGCAGAACGTTCCCAGCACCATCCATGAGACCCCCGCGAGGTTTCGAATGAACGAGCCTCGACGGAAGTTGCCAAATAGTCGTTCGTCACGGGCATCAGTCATGCGCAGGTATTGCGCCAACGTGCCGCCGCAACGGAAGCAGCGATATGACATTGATGAATCGGGTACGTAAGAAATCCGGACAAACCGTCGCTGCGAGATGAATGGCGCGTCACACGGGCAATTTAGCGAGCCTTTTGTTAGTGTCAACATTGGCACTTACTGTTGATTCTATTTTCGCACGGAGGAAGCTTCGTCATCCCAACGACTTCATCCAGACAGGAAGTGCGTGAATCGATCAGTTTTCGTTACTAAAGAAGAGCGCGCGCGCGTGTGTGCGTACATTTGCACGTGGGTGTGCACGCGCGCGCACGTTGGTGTGCATTCGCGTTTATGCGTGTGTATGTGTTCTTGCGCGCGCTGAGTATTCTCTGTACAAAGCCGGACAACTCTACCAGAGCTATGTTCCAGAGAAATGGGACGGGATCTTGCGGTGTCCCAATTTTCAAAACTTGTTAACGCAGGTGACAGCGTTTTCTTCATCTGGCGGTGCGAACGTGGCTAGTCCATAGCGTATGAGAGATGTACAGATCGGGAAGTAAATTGAGCCTAATAAAGATCTGATATTGAGTAACTTTGTGGTGTATAATGTATAACATAATCTAATGGTGCGTGTTCATGAATGAAGTACATGGCATGGGGGTTTCGGGAGCAGCGATAAAGTAGCATTGTGACCAGTGGTTGGGTGAACGGAATACATATACGTCGTTACATTACTTAAACAGTTTATTTTGAAATCTACTTGTAGCTAAGTACATTTTTGGTAGTTAATTTTACTTGCAACGAAGTACTTTATTTATTTACTTTCATACATTTTACTTCTATATTTTACTTCTATATTTACGATAGTGTACCTTGTTGAACGTTTACGTACACGGGTTGATGCGCGGTTCTATGCCCCTGCGATAACCCTGCTGTCACTGTAGTCAGCCATTGTTTGTATGACGCTCAACACGGCGTCAATCATATACCATGCCGATCTATTGTATAACTAGGGCTTGGTTTCCAAGATGTAGTTCCCCGTGTCTGATGACACATATGAAAGCTTCCTTGGATTAATGTCAATTAAACAGTAAATACGGAGCGAAGCATTGTTTGTTTTGTGCAGACATCAATGATCAGTCGCGGTTCCCGGCTTCACTGCACATCGGGCACTTCGACCGGGCCTCAAGTCAATGGCTTGCGAAATGCAATCAAGCTTCACATATACTTCTCGTTTTGACAGATAAATGGGTTGCATATCTCTTTAGAAAAATCGTTATACTACTAAGTTGATATAGAACATTTGTATTGCAAATGTTAGGCCTAATACTTCGCCAAGCAAAACACGCCAGCATTATGAATTCATCAACAGCCTATGAAATGAGGAATTGCAGTCTCCTTCAGCATGGTAAAAAAGCACAAGTGAACGGGTGGCTGGTAAAATATTTTATGTATGTGATTATATATAATTATACACGTATTTATGTATATACGATGATGATTATGAAAATATTACAACAATAGTTATATAAAATTATATATATATATATATATATATATATATATATATATTGTTATGTATTTATATATTTGTGATTATGTATTATGTATTTATATATTTGTGATTATATCGTGTCGTGTCGTGTCGTGTCGTGTCGTGTCGTGTCGTGTCGTGTCGTGTCGTGTCGTGTCGTGTCGTGTCGTGTCGTGTCGTGTCGTGTCGTGTCGTGTCGTGTCGTGTCGTGTCGTGTCGTGTCGTGTCGTGTCGTGTCGTGTCGTGTCGTGTCGTGTCGTGTCGTGTCGTGTCGTGTCGTGTCGTGTCGTGTCGTGTCGTGTCGTGTCGTGTCGTGTCGTGTCGTGTCGTGTCGTGTCGTGTCGTGTCGTGTCGTGTCGTGTCGTGTCGTGTCGTGTCGTGTCGTGTCGTGTCGTGTCGTGTCGTGTCGTGTCGTGTCGTGTCGTGTCGTGTCGTGTCGTGTCGTGTCGTGTCGTGTCGTGTCGTGTCGTGTCGTGTCGTGTCGTGTCGTGTCGTGTCGTGTCGTGTCGTGTCGTGTCGTGTCGTGTCGTGTCGTGTCGTGTCGTGTCGTGTCGTGTCGTGTCGTGTCGTGTCGTGTCGTGTCGTGTCGTGTCGTGTCGTGTCGTGTCGTGTCGTGTCGTGTCGTGTCGTGTCGTGTCGTGTCGTGTCGTGTCGTGTCGTGTCGTGTCGTGTCGTGTCGTGTCGTGTCGTGTCGTGTCGTGTCGTGTCGTGTCGTGTCGTGTCGTGTCGTGTCGTGTCGTGTCGTGTCGTGTCGTGTCGTGTCGTGTCGTGTCGTGTCGTGTCGTGTCGTGTCGTGTCGTGTCGTGTCGTGTCGTGTCGTGTCGTGTCGTGTCGTGTCGTGTCGTGTCGTGTCGTGTCGTGTCGTGTCGTGTCGTGTCGTGTCGTGTCGTGTCGTGTCGTGTCGTGTCGTGTCGTGTCGTGTCGTGTCGTGTCGTGTCGTGTCGTGTCGTGTCGTGTCGTGTCGTGTCGTGTCGTGTCGTGTCGTGTCGTGTCGTGTCGTGTCGTGTCGTGTCGTGTCGTGTCGTGTCGTGTCGTGTCGTGTCGTGTCGTGTCGTGTCGTGTCGTGTCGTGTCGTGTCGTGTCGTGTCGTGTCGTGTCGTGTCGTGTCGTGTCGTGTCGTGTCGTGTCGTGTCGTGTCGTGTCGTGTCGTGTCGTGTCGTGTCGTGTCGTGTCGTGTCGTGTCGTGTCGTGTCGTGTCGTGTCGTGTCGTGTCGTGTCGTGTCGTGTCGTGTCGTGTCGTGTCGTGTCGTGTCGTGTCGTGTCGTGTCGTGTCGTGTCGTGTCGTGTCGTGTCGTGTCGTGTCGTGTCGTGTCGTGTCGTGTCGTGTCGTGTCGTGTCGTGTCGTGTCGTGTCGTGTCGTGTCGTGTCGTGTCGTGTCGTGTCGTGTCGTGTCGTGTCGTGTCGTGTCGTGTCGTGTCGTGTCGTGTCGTGTCGTGTCGTGTCGTGTCGTGTCGTGTCGTGTCGTGTCGTGTCGTGTCGTGTCGTGTCGTGTCGTGTCGTGTCGTGTCGTGTCGTGTCGTGTCGTGTCGTGTCGTGTCGTGTCGTGTCGTGTCGTGTCGTGTCGTGTCGTGTCGTGTCGTGTCGTGTCGTATTCTTTCGCACTGGCAACATTCACCCATGAAGTCGTACGATAATAGTTACGCTATTTTAAGAGATAGTGCCAACAATATCAAACTAGATACTACCTAGACGGGCGGGTTTCGGTGATTGAGTCAAACAAATGGTCTTTCGGCGAGGTAAGATCTCTTCAAACGTTCCCCACCGGGGTACCTAAGCAAACGATCACCATTTCAACTTTTCTGGGATGTATTTAATTTGTGTAAGAAACTGTATATTTGTACACAAATATGTTCAGTTGCCAGATACTCACTCATAGAGCTAAGAGGGGGCAGCAGTGTCACCTAAACGACGAAATAGAACAAGTTTCGAATCTGAAATTTCTTATTAGAGAGGGACAGGGGAGAGTGAGAGAGGAGAGAGATAGATACAGAGTGACAGAGAGACAGACAGACAGACAGACAGACAGACAGACAGACAGACATAAGAGACAGCGGCAGCGGCAGCTGGAGGCGGAGGCGGAGGCGGAGGCGGAGGCGGAGGCGGAGGCGGAGGCGCAGGCGCGGGCGCGGGCGCGGGCGCGGGCGCGGGCGCGGGCGCGGGCGCGGGCGCGGGCGCGGGCGCGGGCGCGGGCGCGGGCGCGGGCGCGGGCGCGGGCGCGGGCGCGGGCGGGGGCGGGGGCGGAGGCGGAGGCGGAGGCGGAGGCGGAGGCGGAGGCGGAGGCGCAGGCGCAGGCGCAGGCGCAGGCGCAGGCGCAGGCGCAGGCGCAGGCGCAGGCGCAGGCGCAGGCGCAGGCGCAGGCGCAGGCGCAGGCGCAGGCGGAGGCGGAGGCGCAGGCGCAGGCGGAGGCGGAGGCGGAGGCGGAGGCGGACGCGGACGCGGACGCGGACGCGGACGCGGAGGCGGAGGCGGACGCGGACGCGGACGCGGACGCGGACGCGGACGCGGACGCAGACGCAGACGCAGACGCAGACGCAGACGCACACGCAGACGCAGACGCAGACGCAGACGCAGACGCACACGCAGACGCAGACGCAGAGAGACAGAGACAGTGGCGGTTACGTAGAGAGACTGATGTTACCACTGGTAAGGACGCTGCATGCGCTCTACAGAAATAATATAATGTTAGAAGTAACGGTAGACAACAAACGTGACACACTAATTGGGCAAGTGCGCTGTAAAAAAGATGTCAGTGGCGTGAACTGTAAAGTTAATATGATAATAAAGTGGTTATTAAGTTATACAATTATGATTAGACGCTTTGCACCTTTTGGGTTCCGCAGACATTACACGTTAAAGGGATTTTCTGTAAGTTTACGTACATTCGAGAAGTACTGTATCAGTTACATGGGTGTTCTCTGCGCCAAAACCGACAAATACGTGTGTTTACGCGAATCGTCTTGAACGTTTTGCCACGTGGATTATTAATTATGCAGCCCGACTAAAACGAATATCCAAGTATCGCAGTGAACCACACACCTAGGGCAGGCAGCACAGAATATTAATAAAAATGCCTTATACGAATAATATAGGTGGAACCCAAATTAGAAACTCCGCATGAACGGAGTAATGTTTTCGATTGTTATATACATTGCCATGGTAAATAGACATTAAGAAAAATATATATTTGTAATGGCAGAGATGCATAAAGTTGCATTATATAATTATATCAATTGGATAAATAAAAAAAAATGCCTATGCTATAAAGCGTTAACTGTTATCAAAGAATCCCTTTAATTGACATGACGTGTCATTTCTTTAGATTATTTATTTATTGCAGATAATGAAGACATTTAAAAAGCGAAGGTTTTAAGAAATTGTATAATCACATTGTCACGCTTTCGCAATGAAGAATATTGCTGCCAACCATCAACATCGCTCGGTAAAACACACGTCTAATATAAACCGTAATGCAAGTGATGACGCTTAGTTAAAATTTAGAAAGTCTCTCTCCTGTGCAGTCGCCAATGCACACACTTCTCATATGCAAACAGTAAGTTTCACGATTTAACTTGGGAAACCGGTGTTTGCATCTGCGACATCTAATGCACTCTTCCTGACATAGATAGATACAACGGAGCAGGTCTTCTATCGTCGACGCCCGGCCCTGCGCTGTCTCGGCGCCGACGTGGAGCAGTCCGTTGGTCGCGAGGAGCAGCTCGTGCGTGGACACGGCGCCTAGTGGAGGCCCCAGGAGGAGCAACGCCATCTGAAGTGACATGTACGTGATCAGAAATACGGACGATACAGACACTTTGTAGAACGATTGATACATGTACGGACAGTGTCAATTGCAATATACATGTACGTACTTACTCATACGCACGTACTTACTCACACGGACGCACTTACTCACACGCACGCACTTACTCACACGCACGTACTTACTCACACGCACATACTTACACGCACGTATTTACTCACACGCGCGCACTTACTCACACGCGCGCACTTACTCACATGCACGCATTTACTCACACGTATGCGCAAAAACACTCGAACGTAAACACAAGGACAGGGAGAGAACAAAGCCCTGATGGCGAGATCAGGCATTGGACGCCCGTTTCCTGATAGCGGGCTGGCTCGCGCCACGCTGAAGGGTGACAACTAACGTCAGGTGCGCGCAGCAAGTAGACGCTAACTGAATGACACTTTCACCGCCACTGACGCAGGGGTCACGGGGCGGTACACGCTCAGAGCTGTCGCCGTGGACGTCTTCGGAACAAGAGTGACAGCGACTGCCTTGAAACAGGCAAAGGAGGGTGGCAAAACACTGTCAGACAGGGACGAGCGGGGTGACCGAGACAGGCGTTGAATGCCGACGGCCGAAGCGTTGAGGTTGTCCGGTGATGTGGAATCATAACCGGAAGTCTACGCCGTCTCTTGAAGCTCTACGGACTCTGCGAGAGAGCATGAGCGTCGTCGGAAAGGAATTGGCATTCCAGCCAGCGCATGCTGTTAGCCTATCTTCCTCTTGTCGCTTTTGTGAAATCCTACTTGGCGAAGACTCCACTCTTGAAAGCATCGCCTTGTTTTGATATGGTCGAGCTTCAGGGGACCGTTTCACTAAGATAAAGATCTTAAAAGAAAATTCATCATTAAAATATATTAATTAAATATATTAGTGAGTATTTTTAAAACGCAAATATCCATTACCCTATTATCGAGGACACCATTTTCATAACACGCATGTACTATACCTAGCTGGCGCGTCGTGGTTTTGACAGTTTTCATTCATATATTCAAGATCACTGTTAAAGATCAAAATTGATCTTAATGTGCAACATCGGTGTTAGGGGCTTTACTCAACGTTAGTGAAATGCTCCCTGGTTTCTGATGAATCACATGACCGAATGCCAAGATTCAAGATATGTGAAGCTTTCGAAGAGGATTTTGGAAATATGCAGCACTTATGTGGAAACTGTCTCTTAAAATATGTTACTTTGCTCCCAAAACGTCGGGTGAGCTGCTTACTAATTAGTTGAGAACTAATTTAGAAGTTGTTTTGCTACTATTGCAATACATCGCAATTAAGAAGATTGTGTAAACTGTTGGTAGGGAAAACATGAGAGTTCATACGTGAGAGGAAATAAACAGGGCCGTGGAACCATATTGGACCCGTCAATACTGAGACACTCAGTCGTACATGTAAACAGAGGACGGTATTGCAAAATATCTTTGTTTGCTTTGTGGTAGGACTATGGACTTTCTCCTGCCTTTTCCATATAAAACAAACACAGTTTGACTGCTGTCTTCACAGTTATTCCTGTTATTATATATATATATATATATATATATATATATATATATATATCCTTTGATTATATATATATATATATATATATATATATATATATATATATATATATATATATATATATATATATATATAATCAAAGGATAAGCCAGACTATCGATTCTTCCGTGCGTCAATGGGATATCCGGAGTAATACAGCGATACTTCCGTACGTCGAATGACACCACCGACCGTGGAGAAATACAATATGAACATAGCACATACGCCTCACAATACCACGAAGAGGTCGCTGGCAAGAACCAGAGACAAATGGAATCGTGGAATATGTGCCAAGGTGTGTGCCGATTGCGTGTAAGAACTGTAACGACAGAGGTAGCGGAGAAGATGTGATTATAACATTAACGGTCATAACAGTAGGTAAAAGCAATTGTTAGCAGATATCGTGTGAACAATAACAGCCACCAGACAGCCCTGGGGGAGAGTGGGGGAAGACATATCATTCGTTTAGACGACTGACAAAAGTCTCAGCTGAGGCGGCTGGATGTTAACATATCGTAACAGCAATTTAGGAGGTAGCCGGGATCCAGATATGTCTGCCTTCCCTTCCTCTTTTCCCCCGGCCAGTATAGGGCGTCTTCACTTCTATGTTCGCTGGCGAGACTTACCGTGAGGAAAACAGCTGATGTCATTATACTCGACGTCTTGACGACGCAACGCTGTATCGCGTACTCCCCTAATTCAGACGTAGCAGCGAGTGTTTTGCACTGCGTTGACTAAACATAATTGAATCAACATGTTGATAGACGTTGATTCTTGGCATGTCCAACACCGAAAGAAACGACTGACTTCGATACAACACACATTTACGGAATCATCGAGACAAGTAGAGATCTTGACCTAGTGATTCATGTTGATTCGGGCGCGAGTGGTTCCACTCGTACCCAACTCACCCGTGTCAAGCTCCTCTGCTCGCAAACACACGGTCACTGCGGAAGAATGAACCACGGTGGCACTTCGGTTTAAGGGCAGCTCTTGTTGTACCTTCCACAAATACCCCCACACTGTTAATTTCCTGGACACTTGCTCCTAACTCTGAGTGTCACATATTCCGAAGATTAGCGGTTGATTTCATTTTATCATGAATATTTGTGCAGCTGTTGGTAACGTAATGTAAGCGATGTGTTTCAACAAATCTTGGTAGTGCATACGATTGTAAAATCGACCTAAATAACTTAATAACTTAAAAGGACCTTCGAACTTCTTCTTCTTACTCTTATACGTATAAGCGCTTCCACTACGCAATCAGGACAGTCTTTCGTCAGTTGGACAGGTAAACGAGACCCTGTATACGAGATGTATGTACGTATGTACGCATGTATGTGTATGTGTATGTGTATGTGTATGTGTATGTGTATGTGTATGTGTATGTGTATGTGTATGTGTATGTGTATGCGTATGTGTATGTGTATGCGTACGCGTACGCGTACGCGTACGCGTACGCGTACGCGTACGCGTATGCGTATGCGTATGCGTATGCGTATGCGTATGCGTATGCGTATGCGTATGCGTATGCGTATGCGTATGCGTATGCGTATGCGTATGCGTATGCGTATGCGTATGCGTATGCGTATGCGTATGCGTATGCGTATGCGTATGCGTATGCGTATGCGTATGCGTATGCGTATGCGTATGCGTATGCGTATGCGTATGCGTATGCGTATGCGTATGCGTATGCGTATGCGTATGCGTATGCGTATGCGTATGCGTATGCGTATGCGTATGCGTATGCGTATGCGTATGCGTATGCGTATGCGTATGCGTATGCGTATGCGTATGCGTATGCGTATGCGTATGCGTATGCGTATGCGTATGCGTATGCGTATGCGTATGCGTATGCGTATGCGTATGCGTATGCGTATGCGTATGCGTATGCGTATGCGTATGCGTATGCGTATGCGTATGCGTATGCGTATGCGTATGCGTATGCGTATGCGTATGCGTATGCGTATGCGTATGCGTATGCGTATGCGTATGCGTATGCGTATGCGTATGCGTATGCGTATGCGTATGCGTATGCGTATGCGTATGCGTATGCGTATGCGTATGCGTATGCGTATGCGTATGCGTATGCGTATGCGTATGCGTATGCGTATGCGTATGCGTATGCGTATGCGTATGCGTATGCGTATGCGTATGCGTATGCGTATGCGTATGCGTATGCGTATGCGTATGCGTATGCGTATGCGTATGCGTATGCGTATGCGTATGCGTATGCGTATGCGTATGCGTATGCGTATGCGTATGCGTATGCGTATGCGTATGCGTATGCGTATGCGTATGCGTATGCGTATGCGTATGCGTATGCGTATGCGTATGCGTATGCGTATGCGTATGCGTATGTGTATGTGTATGTGTATGTGTATGTGTATGTGTATGTGTATGTGTATG
>OZ024855.1:53376163-53413663 GCA_964017155.1 Oasisia sp. SBJ-2009 | reverse complement strand
TTACTGCACTGACCCTGCTTGACCTATCCGCCGCTTTCGACACCATTGACCACGACATTCTCATTACACGCTTATCAACGTGGTACGGGATATCTGGCACAGCCTTGAGCTGGTTTACTTCATACCTTACTGACAGACGGCAAGCCATTAAAATAGGTAACTGCTTCTCAGACATGCTGCCCACCTCTTGTGGTGTCCCCCAAGGTTCTGTTTTGTGTCCGTTGCTTTTCACTCTGTACACAACACCATTAAGCTCAGTTATCCAGAGTCACAACCTGGATCATCACCTTTATGCAGATGACACACAAATCTATGTTTCTCTTACCACACCAGATACTTGTCGCTCCCTAAACCAGCTCAGGGATTGTCTCCAAGATGTCTCCCTCTGGATGAAAAATAGTAAATTAAAACTAAATGCAGATAAGACTGAATTTCTCATCATTGGTACCTCAACGCAGCGGGCAAAACTCAATGGCTTTTTCCCGACACATATTCTGAGTCAGAGTATCATACCAGCCGCCTCAGTTTTAAATCTCGGAGTAACGTTTGATGAAAACTTCAATTTCAAACAACATATCTCGAAAACATGCCGTTGCTGTTTCTACCATATCCGTGATCTTCGCCGTATCCGCCGGTTTTTATCACTTTCCGTTGCTAAAACCATCGCCACAGCTCTAGTAAGCAGCAGACTCGACTACTGCAATTCCCTCCTTTACAATACCGCAAACAAGGACATAGCAAAACTTCAGCGTGTCCAAAATTGTTTAGCAAGGGTAGTCACGCGTTCTCCTCATTTTCTCGCTCAGTGCCGCTTCTAAAATCACTGCATTGGCTACCTGTGCACTATCGCATCATTTTCAAAATTTGTACAATAGCCTATCAAGCACTCTCATCTATACAACCAGCATATCTAAATTCAATGCTAACTCCAATAAGAAATTCCAGACAGCTACGCTCAACCAGTAGTAACCCTCTTTACATCCCTCGGGTGAAAACGAAAGCCGGGACCCGAGCTTTCTCGGTTGCCGCACCAACGGTGTGGAATTCGCTTCCTGCCAGTGTTAAATAACAAGGTAATATAGTTTCATTCCGCCGACATCTAAAAACCTATCTCTTTAATGCTGCCTATCCTCCTTAGCCTCCTAGCTTTTCCATCCATCCGTTGACGACTCACGCATTGCTTTCGATTATGAGATTGATTAATCCCCTGGTTTTGTCGCGCCACTGAGCTTGATTTTCGAGGATATTGGCGCAAAAGAAGTTACTATTATTATTATTATTATTATTATTATTATTATTGTATATATATATATATATATATATATATATATATATATATATATATATATATATATATATATATATATATATATATGTATGTATGTATGTATGTATGTATGTATGTATGTATGTATATATGGATGTATGTATGTATGTATGTATATATGTGTATATACATACATACATATATATGTATGATGATCAAAAGTTTTTAAATTTAGTACAAGACAGTTTCCTTATTCAACATGTGTTAGAACCAACAAGGGGTGAGAACGTGTTGGACATAGTGTTGAGCTCACAGAAGGAATTTATTGATAATGTCAGGATATGTGAGCCACTGGGATGTAGTGATCACAACCAGATATATTTTATCATCAAAGATTCACAGAGAAGCCAAATACTGGAGGCACAGATAAGGACAGCACAAAGAAAACGGCAAAGAACAGTCTGGAAAACTCTACCACATTTGGTTATAAATGTGTTTGTTTAAATGCAAGGAGCATAGTAAACAAAAGAAATGAACTAAACATTATGGTTGAAGATACTGACCCTCACATAATAGGTATAACTGAATCTTGGGCCACCCCCGACATATCAGATGCCGAATTAGGAATGACAGGATATGTCATGTTTAGGAAAGATAGAATAGGGAGAAGGGGAGGTGGCGTTATTTTATATATTAAAGAATCCATCCAGGCTTACGAAATAAAATTAGAAAAAGAAGCAGAATGTGAAGAAGCTGTCTGGTGTAACATAGTTTCAGGAAACTCAACGTTAACTGTTGGGTTAGTTTATCGAAGTCCAAACATAAACACAGAAGAGAATGAGAAAATACAAAATGCTATAAAGGAAGTCAGTAAACGGGACTGTATAATTATGGGGGATTTTAACCATGGGCGTATACAGTGGAAATCTCTACAGAGTACTGGGAGTGAAGATCAAAAGTTTTTAAATTTAGTACAAGACAGTTTCCTTATTCAACATGTGTTAGAACCAACAAGGGGTGAGAACGTGTTGGACATAGTGTTGAGCTCACAGAAGGAATTTATTGATAATGTCAGGATATGTGAGCCACTGGGATGTAGTGATCACAACCAGATATATTTTATCATCAAAGTAAAAGGAGAACAGAATCGAAAAATACGGTACAGGAAAAATTTTCACAAAGGAAGATATAAGGACATGAGGAAATATTTAGCAAAGATAGACTGGAATAACACACTGGAGAATAAGACAGCAAAAGAATGTTGGAATATCTTAAAGAGTGAAATTGACTGCATTGTCGAAAAATGTGTCCCCTTGAAAAAACAAGGGAAACGGTCAAAAAAGAAACACTTATCAAAAGAAGCCATTAGAAAAATCAAATACAAGCAAATGATGTGGAAGACATATAGACATAATGGAAGTGAAGAAGACTATGCCATTTATAAAGAAGCACTTAACCAAGCTACAGCTGAAATTAGAAATTCAAAGAGAAGCTATGAACAAAAATTAGCTTTTAATATAAAACATGACAGCAAGAGTTTTTATGCGTATGTTCGAAGTAAACAGAAAGTTCAGGATAAGGTCGGACCTCTAGAAGATAGTGATGGAAAAATAATAACAGAGGGATTCTTAACGGCAGAAAACCTAAATGAATACTTTAGTTCGGTATTTACCAGGGAAGATATTAGTGCATTACCAGTACCAGAGACTAAATTCGAAGGGAGAGAGTCAGACTATTTAGGACAACTAATTGTAACACCAAAAATGGTAGCTAAGAAAATAAGGGACATGAAGGATAATAAGTCACCTGGAGTGGATGGGATTCCTCCCAAATTACTACTGGAAATTGTAGAACAAATTAGCACACCACTTGCAACAGTGTTCAATTTGGCATTAGAGGAAGGAGTAGTTCCGTTAGAATGGAAAGAAGCAAACATCATACCATTATTTAAAAAAGGATCAAGAAGCAAGTCAGAGAACTATAGACCAGTGAGCTTAACATCGGTGATTTGTAAACTATTAGAAAGACTAATTAAAGATCACTTGGTTGATTTCCTTGTTAAAAATAACTTGATTAACCCATCTCAACATGGATTTCTAAAAGCGAGGTCATGCTTAACAAATATCTTATGTTTTTTGGAAGATGTCACAAAGTGGGTAGATGAGGGATCACCAGTAGATATAATATACTTAGATTTTAAAAAAGCTTTTGACAAAGTGCCACATCAAAGATTACTACTTAAACTGAAGGCCCATGGCATAGGCAATGTTATGATTAACTGGATAGAAAAATGGCTTATTGATAGAAGACAAAGAGTAGTAGTTGATGGGGAGGTTTCAAACTGGAAATCGGTTTTGAGTGGAGTACCGCAGGGATCAGTATTGGGACCTATTTTGTTCTTAATATATATCAATGATTTGGATGATGATATAACAAGCAAGGTGTTGAAGTTTGCGGATGATACAAAAGTGTTCAGAAAAATAAAAAGTGATACAGATAGACAGCAATTACAAGATGATCTAAATAAGTTGACCGAATGGTCTGAGAAGTGGCAAATGCTGTTTAATTATGGGAAGTGTAAGTGCCTCCACACAGGACATGGGAATGAAGATGCACACTATACAATGGGTGATACTGTACTAAATACTACCGTAAAGGAAAAGGACTTAGGGTTAACTATTAGTGCTGATATGAAGGTATCGGAACAGTGTGCAATTGCAGCAGCGAAGGGAAACCAAATTCTTGGATTAATTAGGCGAAATATAGTGTACAAGGAAAAAGAACTAATAATACCACTGTACAAAACAATAGTTAGGCCTCATTTAGAATATTGCATACAGGCATGGAGGCCATATCGCAAGAAGGATATTGATATACTAGAAAGAGTACAAAGAAGAGCAACCAAAATGATTCAAAAACTCAGGAATATTAGTTATGAAATGCGTCTAACAGAATGTGGATTAACAACACTAGAAACCAGGAGACTGCGAGGAGATCAGATAGAAGTTATTAAAAAATTGAATGGGTATGAAAATATTGACAGAAATATCTTTTTCTCAGTCAAGGAAGAGAGAAGGACTAGAGGACATGGAGTTACATTAGCAAAGAAGCAATGTAGATTAGATATTCGAAAATTTTCATTTTCACAAAGAACAGTAAATGAATGGAACAGATTATCGGCTGATTGTGTAAGTGCTAGTAGTGTTAATATGTTCAAAAATAAAATTGACATGTACCTAAGAAGGGCGGGGTACATTTAGATAGATAGGTTGGACTCTCGATAAGCCAAATGGCTTCCTTGTCCACCTGCCATCTTGAGTTGATTCTCTAGGTGGCAATCTTGTTAAATCTTGTTAAATCTTGTTAAATGTACGTACGTATGTATGTATATACGTATGCATGTATATATGTATGTATGTATGTATGTATGTTTTTGTATATGCATGTATGTATGTAAGTATGTAAGTATGTGTGTATGTATGTATGTATGTATGCATACATTATAGATTAATGTATGCATATATGTATGTATGTAACATGCATCTTTAGCATAGCGCAGCGGACAAACTCCTATGTTAACCCCAAAAGGGGCTGTATGGAGTATACGAACTAAGAACGAAAAAAACGAAGAACGTTTTTGTTTAGACATTCACCGTAGTGAAATGTTCTCTTTTTATAGAAAACCATTTAAAATCAGTTACAACTCATTATGTTAACCTTTCATTAAGTAATGCGTTAGTAAACATTACATCTAAGGCGGCCATCTTGAATTTAAATATGCCTGACATCTACCATATATGGCATGTATACTGGTCTAACTTACCATGTAGGAAACAGCTGATTTCGTTACACAGGAAGTCGTGAGGACGTAATGATGTAGCAAGAACCTAGTTGGCTGTTTCTCGTTCGCCTCTAATTCGAACGCATCCGCAAGTGTATAGCACCGCAGTGGCTGAAATTTACCATAACTAACAAATCAATTGACGAAAGCTTAGTCTCTCACGACGACATATGTCCACCACTCATCAGAAACGTTTCTGTTGAGTGCAGCAGCTATTTGTAGAGTCATATGTAGAGCTGTACTTCGTGCGCTTGTTAATTTGTACGTAAGTAGCGTCACTTAATTATGTCCCCATTCACCCCGTGTCGTTCGACGCAAATTCGACGCAAACTACCCGCTACACGGAAGAACAATAAACACCGTAGTTTGGAGCTGTTCTGCTTAGTTCAACATAAAAATTGACACAGATAACCAAAGCCAGAATGTAAATAATTATAGTTGATTTACGGTTAGTGCAGAATTGTAATGCTGCTGGGTACTTACATTGAAAAACAATTAGCAAAATAATAATACTGATAATACAATTTATTTGTATAGCTCTCAGGGACAAATGTACAAATAGTAGCATCGGATGATAAATTATTATTAATATATATATATATATATATATATATATATATATATATATATATATATATATATATATATATATATATATATATATATATATATATATATATATATACACACACACATTATAAATATAAGCCTATACATGATAGAGTAAAATAAAATAACACATTATTCCTCAGTGTGCTAAAATAAAAAAGTAAAAAGTATATGATTAAACAACAAATAACATAGCTAAAATGCTAATAATGACAATAATTGCATGATAATTATATGATATAAACTGTATAACTTATGGGTAAATGCATGTATTTAAAGTCCACATGAACACGCCACAGAAACCCTAATCTAAAAAGGTGTGTTTTCAGAAGTGTTTCATACTGTGGCTCTGTCTTTGCCGTACTAACACTGTCCGGCAGTCCATTCCTCAGAGCGGCTACTGCTACGACAAAACGTTGCGACATCTCGGATATTTACAGATCCATTCAAATTGTAGCTAAATCAACATCACAGTGTAAGAGTGGAACGGTGTCATATTAACTTTACTCTTCACAGCTATGGATTTATTTACTTTGCATTTTCCCGGTATGTGGTTTGTGACCTATATAGACACGTTTGGTGTACGCTGTGATGTCAGAAGTACGCCAGGTGCTGAATCGGAGAGTTCTGGTTAGAAACCCTTGCCTTCGTGTCAAACCTTCGGGGTTGGTAAAACAAAGCGTGTGAATCAACTCCACGATCAATTTTCCCCCAGTGAGTCAAAAAGTAATAACAGAAAGTGAGAAGAGCCGTCCTCAAAATACTTCGCATTATCGGTGTTTGCGTTCTATTGGTTAACATGAGTGATACCACTTGTGGATGTGGACATCTATCATCGTGTGATGCTAACTAAGACGTATATTTGGCATTGTGTCAGCCATTTTTAATGATAATCACTGTGGGGCAAAGCAGACCTAGAAACGTTTGCATTAGAGAAGTATGTGATATTTGGTTTCATGCTTAGGATATTTTGTATGATGAAATCAGCCATTTCCTACGCGGTAAGTTCCATCGTATACATAATCATATGTGTCTGTCGTGTCGAAATTCAACATGGCTGCCGTAGATAGGATGTTGATAAAACTATTGATTAACTAACATTTGATTAAGCTTATAACAGTGAAAATGATTCAAAAATAATTTAATTACACTGAAAGGGGTTTTAAACAGAACATAGTTTTTGGACGTTTTCACCGTAATGTTTCCCCAAGTCCAGTTGTTTAATCGTGTGCATTTTTATGAGTTACTTGTTGTTTCCCTTGTTGTTCTTGTGACCTGATATATATATATATATATATATATATATATATATATATATATATATATATATATATATATATATATATATATACATATATATATATATATACCGGAGTGCTGCTTACTATTTGCACACAAAAATGTACACAATAGATATACCTGTTAATTTAAACCTAATTATTTATATGGTACGTATTTCTTATCACGAGTATTTCACTTTAGGTGATCCTACTCGTCCTGTCGTCTCAGCTTGACGCAGTAGCCACAAACAAGTTCCCAACCGCCGTAGAAGACCTGCTGCTTCGTTATGGCAAAAGTTCAACATATGGGCTGCCGTCTACGATAGAAGAATTGCTGCGCTGTGTCTATGAATGTTACGAGGCATTCCATAGATGTCGCAGATGCAAAATGGTCGAGGTCGTCGGAAAAAATCGTGCTGTTTTTTGTTTAAATATGAAAGGTGTGTGCCTTGGTGAATGTATGGGAAACAGGTATTATTAAACTGATTGTGTACGATGCTAGGATTGTTTCCCATTTGGCTACTTATTTTCTGCTGCGAGAGCATTACGATGTTCCTCCTTGTTCCAGACGTTATGTTTAATAACAGACTTCATACGCGATAGAATGTACACGGGTGAGGGATAAAACAACAGTATCATGTGTTCTGTATCTTTGCCCATTTGTGCCCATTGACGTATCATACATAGGTTTCGACGTTATAACTATATATGTGCCGAAGTGTATACCTCTGTGCGTTAGTTCTAGCATTCAACGTCATCCCAAGAATATTCCTAATTTCAAAATCCGGTTGGCATCAACATACGCTGCTACAGGGCTCACGGCGGCAACCCACGGCTACAGCGGTGCCGACTGTCGTTGATGCTGTTTTGGGGCTTCAAAACTGCGCTAAGGTGTAAAACGTTCGTATTATAAATATATCCGGGAAGAAGCCGAATGATGGAACAACCGCAATAACGAATGAAAGTTAGACAAAACTATAGTCACACCGGCTCAATCGAGGTAGGTCCGAATCTCAGGGATTCGAGAACGATTTTGCCAGTCAGGGTTACTGCATAAGTTGTATTGGTACTTCTTTAGACCAGTAACTTCAGCAGGGTCGGGGCAATCCGGATATCGTCCATGTGTGTATTAATATTAAATTTATTTAATACGAAGGTGAAAGGTAATTTATAATATCCAGTCCTCATGTCTGACCAAGGCATTTATACTCAGACCTGTTCAGTCGTACTTTATATCGACTTATCTTGGAAACACCCAGCCGCGGTGCAATTAATACGCAACGACTGTTCGTACACAAATATCCACCATTGCAAGCTTTAGCAACTGAGCCACCGCGCCTCACGATAGATATGTTATTGCATGCATACTACAAAAGAGTGATCCTTGTTTGTCACGGAGCGTTCATGTTCGATATATCTGTGTAAATATAACTATGGATATTTTAACTAGACTACGTCGGGGTGGGTTTACCCCAAGCCCACGAAAGTGCCAGATGCCTAGGACACACGAATGTCTTAACCCGCCTCTTGAGATAACCTATGGACAATGTAAAACAACATTACGAAAGGAACCTATTTACAGGAAAAAGAGCAAGACGATGGAGACACAAACTAGACGAGTACTGGAAGGCCACCATCAGACGGGGGATAGACTGACTTATGTCATCGCCATCATGATCTTAGAACGTCTCCGTCATCACCATCATCATCATTGTGCAGCTATAGTGTCTCGTGGTTGTTGGGCAAAGGCCTCAGCACGTTGTTTCCTGATCTGCCTGTCTTGCGCTATTCTATGCCAGAGTGTCTGTCAGCATTCCGAAAAAAAGAGATTGTATATCATCGTAACTGCACGCGTCTATTGCTCTTTGATCCATAAGCGATCATTTTAGCGCTGGAAACAGTCCGCGTGAACGACTTTCTATATAGCCTTAATTATACAGACGCCTCGTGGTGGCAGCACGTGTTCGCCCACCCACCCCCTTAACGTCCTGGGATATTAATGTTCTGCAGAAATGACCATCAGGATGGCCTTATAACAGGTTAGGATAGAGAAGGTTATTATAAATCAGACCAATTATGAAATAATAAATTATAAATTAATGTTTTTATCAGATAATGAAGTACTATAATAAGCACCATTAAGCTTATACTAAAACAAATCGCACATTAAAATAAATCTAAATGATTTTTTGTCAGGTTGACTACCACATAAACGTATGCGCCACGTAGTCACTAGATGGCGCATCACACTTTTATCATCTACTACTTTTTAAATTGAACATTTTCGTTTAACTTCATTTCGTTTCGTTAAAAAACATGCACAGTATATAGACATTAAGAATTCTGATACACGCTAGATGTGACTAAATCCAAAAATAAAAGCGTACTGTCATCTGATGTCAGCGAGCACTGACACTATTGAAATGCGATAATATTTCCAGTACAAAATACTGACCTTTGCGGAGATGGAATCATTTAAGCTCAACGCAAAGTATCCAGCGCAAAGACACCTGCAGCGATCAAACGTGTTGTAGTGTGTTGATTACATTTTCTAACCCCTGAATGGTTTCTTCATCACAACCTCGCTGTCAGTTGTTGCCTCACGCGAGGAGAAACTTGAAGAAATGCAATGGAATGTTGTGAAACATGAAGCTGCCAGTGAGGTTGTACGGAAAGATCTATGAAACAGTAGTCAGATCAGCAATGTTGTACGGAGCGGAGACCTGGGCAACAACAACACGACAAGAACTAAGGATAGAGACAAATGAGATGAGGATGTTCAGATGGATGTGTGGAGAAACAAAGAAAGATCAGATCAGAAACGAATATATTAGAGATACAACCTAACAAGAGCATCCCAAAACATATCAGAGATACGACTGAAATTGCACACTATGGCCGACATACCTAGAATAAGACAGAAAGGACGACCAAACACCCCAGTTGGAAAGATGCGGGTAAAAGAGACCTGGACACTGTGAGTCTCAACGCAGTCGAGGCGATAAACATGGCGACATGGAGGAAGAAAATCACCAACCACACCAGCGACCCCACATGAATGGGAAAAGCCAGGGAAGAAGAAGAAGACAGCGAGTTGTTGATGCGATAATTCTATGTAGGTCAGATCGCAAAACCAGACGTACCGGATCCTTGAGTCGACGGTCCCGCTACGGGGCAGATCTTTCACCGTCAACATCTCGCACGTCACTTTCGTCAAGTGTAACTGCTTCGATAACAATTATATCACTGTTCCATAATAAAGAACACATATATTGGTCCCGTCAGCGCGAGGGCGCCGTCAGTGTACAAGATGGCGCGGTTCAAGGAGAACTAGTTATGTGATCTAGGAGTTCTGATAACAGTGTTTGCAGGCTATTAACTTGCAAAAACGTTCGTCACCTGGTGTGACGCCACGATACGATCATCATATCAGTGATGATAATAATATTTATCCAGTATTTGAAAACGCACAACAATGTACATGAATTTAACGCTGTTTTTGTTTTTGCCTCCGTGTCAAACATTCGGGGGGTTGTTAAAAGAAAGCGTGTGAATCAACGCCACGATCAAAATTCCCCCAGAGTGTCAAAAATTAGTAAAAGAAAGTGACAAGAGCCGTCCTCAAAATATTTTGCATTAACGATGTTTGCGTTCTAGTGGATAACACAGTATAATCCGAGCATGAGTTGCACCACTTGGGCGCCAATCACCACAGGCGACAAAGTCCAGATTCCTACCATTTTAGTACTCTGCAAATGAGTGGTGTTCTCAACATATACATTTTTTTTGGATTGTGGAGATATATCATCGTGTGATGCTAACTAAGACGTATATTGGTCACAGTGTCAGCTATATATTTAATGTTGATCACTGTGGTCCAATGCACACACAGAAACGTTCGCCTTAGAGAAGTGCTTGATATTTTGTTTCATGGATAGGATATCTTGTATAATGAAATCAGTCATTTCCTACGCGGTAAGTTCCATCTGTATACATACTTGAATGTGTCTGTCGTATCGAAATTCAACATGGCTGCTGTAGAAAGTGTGTTGATAAACCTATTAACTAACCAACATTTGTTAAAGCTTATAACAGTGAAATCAACTAAGATAGTTAGGCTTTTAAATAGAACTTAGTTCAACACGGCCAACTCGTGAGTCCAGTTGTTTAATCGTGTGCATTTTTATGAGTTACTTGTTTCCCCTGTTCTTGTGACATGATATATATATATATATATATATATATATATATATATATATATATATCATGTCACAAGAATATATATATATATATATATATATATATATATATATATATATATATATATATCATGTCACAAGAAAAGGGGAAACAACAAGTAACTCATACAAATGCACACGATTAAACAAACAGTAAGCAAGTCTCCGCTATATATATATGTTTGCATACCAAAATTTACACAACAGGTATACCTATTAATATAAACCTATTTATTCTTCTGGTACGTATTTCTTATCACGAGTATTTCACCTTAGATGATCCTACTCGTCCTGTCGTCTCAGCTTGACGCAGTAGCCACACACAAGTTCCCACGCGCCGTAGAAGACCTGCTGCTTTATGATGAAAGTAGACATGGGCTGCCGTATACGATAGAAGAATTGCTGCGCTGTGTCTATGAATGTAAGGAGGCATACTATAGATGTCGCAATTGCAAAATGGACGTAGCACAACGTGATACTTTGTGTTACAATATGAGAAGGGTGTGCCTTGGTGAATGTATTGGAAGCAAGTATTATTAAACTGATTGTGTACGATGCTAGGTTTTTGTTCCCATTTGGCTACTTATTTTCTGTTGCGAGAGCATTATGATTTTCCTTCTTGTTCCAGACGTTATGTTTAAAAACAGACTTCATATGCGATAGAATGTACACGGGTGAGGTATAAAACAACAGTATCATGTGTTCTGTATCTTTTTCAAAAATAAACCCGTTGTTGGACAGAAGTAATATCGTAGGTGTCTTGCAAAGTCACGTATTTTAGCCAATGAATGTAGCTGTTGGCGCCACTGACGCAAATCTGTAATTACGCCCCTATTATGGCATTTGTAATCAACTGTGTTTGTCACTGCCATATAGGGGCTCTTCGGCATTCCATGCCTATAATTTCTATGTATAATAAATGGAATGCCAATTTGTCACTCATACATGGTTTCCAGTTGTCACTGATATGTACAGAAACAAGCTGAGGCTCCTCACCACTGTAATATCAACTTGGCATACTTGATAACAAGTAGTTCCATTAATCTTTAGGACACAAGACGCAGAATTGCGAAATGTAATTTTGTCCAAAGACGAAATAACTTTTTGCAAACAAGTCGGTGTCCCCTAAACAGACTGTGGGAGCGTTGGTGCCCCAACTACAGGGTGAAACAGGATTAATTTAGTCCACTTCTAGGTCGTTCAACCCGCTAATGGTATCGCCGAGGGCGGGCACTTGACATCAGGCGAAAAGCGGTTGGCGGTTGTGCTGCGCTCTCTTGAATATTTCCCAACCACCCTTCCCTTTGGTTCACTAATGGGTGTATGGTGTATACATGTATTATTATTATCACTCACAGAGGGGTAGTTCACACAAACATTGAATTTATTTACGCTTTTCCCTGTAATTTTGTTTGGTACTTCATGAGGTTTGGTATTGTGCTTGTACCTCCGCTGACGCAGGGTTTTTAGTGCGGATACTTTTCACCAAACAAAAGTACATTTGTGTGGCGATTTGGCCTTGCCTTTTTTTTGTGATGTGTTAAAAGTGTTTGCTATGTATGCATGTGTACCTTTGCTACAACGCTGTGTTATGTTACCATGATTAATTATGGTTTGTTCACTGAGACTGAGTTGATTATTCGGTCGAGTCGTGCATTTATATTTGTTGTGTCACTACAGCCATGTTTTGCCTACGACGTTGAGTTGCCGGATTTACATTATGTTGTTATTTCACCATTGTTAGGGGTTTAGCCCATTTTTACATTGTACAATATTTTGTTGGGGGGTCGAGTACCCCAACCTTTCTGTTTATACATGTATGTTTATGGATAATCAACTCTGTAATTGCGCCCCTATCAACAGTTGTGTTGACACACTGCAGGATACGCGATAAACAGTCACGACGACTCGCTGACGGATACAGCGGCTAGTGGCTTAGCGCCGTATCACTGTGGTAATTTATAAATTTGTTAAGGGCAGGGGTGAACTAAATCCCTGCCACACCTTACAGTAGAACTCCGCAAACGCAGTAACACGTGTGTGCATTACCCACTCATATATATGCTATTATAGGAGGGTCTTTATACACCTTCCCTAAAACTTGGTCTGCCATTAATCCATCGTTACATTCGCAGGAATGCTGGCACTCGTTGCAGAACATTCCACGTCTGGGCAACGTAACTTATTACATTGTTTTTAACACAAATCGTCCACCAGATTTAGGACATACATGACATGGGAAACAAGCGACCCGGAACATAACGTCCAGTACTCTCACACAAGGAGCATTGATATCGTCAATCCCAATCTCAATCATTAAAAGGTCAAGACTAAAACGCGTGACGTGTACTACATTCTCGCCGAGAAAAAAACCAAGAATCCTCAGCCCCCAATACCGAAATGCAACGAAATCAAAACACACACTCCGTCGCTTTCATAAAAAAAAGTATCTAAGCGGTGGACATATGTTTCACCTTCGACAAACGTTTCATGTCGGATACACTCACCTTCTATCCCTCAGATGTGGTATCCCATAACACGACAGGAAAGTCTTACATTTTTCAAGAGAGCGCGGATGAAACGTTGCCTTACTGTGGAATACAGAAGGACAACTAATTTGTATTTATCCCTGTCCAGCGCAAGCCGCTCACCGCTTTTCGCCTGATGTCAAGTGCCCGCCCTCGGCGATACCATTAGCGGGTTGAGCGACCTAGAAGTGGACTAAATTAATCCTGTTTCACCCTGTAGTTGGGGCACCACCGCTCCCACAGTCTGTTTAGGGGACACCGACTTGCTTGCAAAATATTATTTCGTCTTTGGTCAAAATTGCAGTTCTAGCAAAAGGAAAAACTTTACGCAGGTCTCGCGCATAATTTCGAACGTGACGTATACAAACCGAGACGTCATCAGTTCTTTGTCTATGCGTGGCAAAACTTGTATCTTCTACAAATGTTCCCTTTTCAGTTATCATAAGCTGTGTTGCTCGTAAAACTCAGCGAATGTACTACGGTAGAATTATGTCACTGTTCCATAATACTGAACAAACAAACTGGTTCCATCAGTGTGAGGGCGCCGTCAATGTACCAATGTTCAAAGAGAACCAGCTGTATGATCTAGGAGCGCTGATAACAAGTTTGTATTCTATTAACTTTCAAAATCGTTCATCACCTTATATGACATTGATGTATCCACTATTTTAAAACTTTTAACATTGTACATGCATTTAACGCTGTTTTTGTTTTTATAAAATACACAACGACGAATTATCAATAGGGGTCTAGTAATTGTCAATCTTTGGTATAAAGAATTCATAACACTACACTAGCACGATCACTGATGGACACACATGGGAACACTTTAATTTATCTTAAATTCAGTAGACCTAGTGTTAATAAAAGTAGGTCTATATTATGTAAATCTAGGGTTTTAAGAAAGTAACGGAATGAAAAGTGCTACATAACAACGTTTTTGTAAAGCTCCAGTAAATCCTTAGGTGCAGGTTAGAAACTTGGTAGCGGTTACATTTTACCGGGCGATGTACTTCATCCGGAAGACGTTTCTGCGCATGTGCGTGCGTATCTATGGAAATATGTATTTAACACCAACTGCGACTGTCGCGCTTACATTTATCCGGGCGGTATATTTGATCTGGGTGATGATTGTGTGAGCATACATTATAAAATGTTTGTTTCTGCAGACATATACAATTTCATTTTCGCCTCCAAACATACGTCACGTGACGTCACTCGTATCATTCTGAAACCTGAAAACAGCCAATTATAAAATATATTCTTAATATAATGCTGGTGTATCGACAGCAAACGAAACATATTAGTCTACTGGATATTATTGATCACCACCTGATTTACTGGCGCAACATGCTATGCTTTGCGCATGCCCATAGACATTATCGAAATTTAATGCCCGCGTAGATGTCACCGCAATAGCATTACCATGAAGGCATTGCATCTTCCCATTCATGGGTTGTCTATAATGGGAATCCATGAATTATTTCATAAGACACGAAGGTTATTTATCATTATATAGACACCCACCATAACCAGCTTAAATATAGTTTAGTTTGTTCAAAACGAAGATGTTTTGAGAACATATCAAATTTACCTTCGTAGATAAATTAGTCGTCAGAGTATAGAATCATAAATGATATTCTACTGCTATTGGCGTGAGCCAAATTCATTGATCATAACAAGGCGTATGTTACACACGTATCAATAATAGTATACATGTGTCATATTTGTGGCTTATTTCGTTTAAGATATGTTCAATACAAGAAATATATCACTGCTGGCATAGCAGTGATATATTTCTTCTATTGACGGTGCTTCTAGCGTGGCCAATCCGCCAAACAGTGACGTCACGACGAGCAGCAATATCTAAAGATAAACATATCTTAAACGAAATAATAATAATAATAATAATAATTAGTTAACTTCTATTGCGCCTATATCCTTAGAAACCAAGCTCAGAGGCGCATCAAAACAAAAAGGATTAATCGATCTCATAGTCGGTAAACAAATCAAGTTGTCATCAGATTGATTGATGCGCCAGGGAGCTATGGTGGATAGGCCAGATTGTACAGATATGTTTTTAAATGACGACGGAATTTAGCAATATTTTCAACTGATTTCACGGTAGAAGGAAGCATATTCCATAGAGTAGGCGCACCCACAGCAAAAGCCCTGGTCCCCATATTAGTATTGACCTTTGGTACAAAGAGTAAATCAGAAGTAGATGACCGAAGTTGAATAGGTTTTCTTATAGGAGTAAGTAAAGTATGTAAATACGATGGCTGCTTAGAAGAAAGTGCCTGGTAAGTAATGGTACACATCTTAAACATTATACGATATTGGATAGGCAGCCAATGCAGAGACTTTAGAAGCGGCTTAGAAGGAGTAAAGCGTGGAGACCTAGTCACCACCCTTGCTAAGCAATTTTGAACACGTTGTAGTTTTGTGATATCCTTAATAGCAATATTATGAAAAAGTGAATTACAATAGTCTAATCTACTAGTAACTAATGCAGTTGCAATAGTCTTTGCAACAGAAACAGGCAAATATCGACGAATACGCCGCAAATCACGAATGTGGTAAAAACATGTTCGACAAATTTGAGAAATGTGTTCTCTAAAATTTAATTTATCATCAAAAATTACTCCCAAATTCCTAGTCGAAACTGCAGGCATAACATGCTGATTAAGTAAGGGTATAGGAAAAAGAGTCTTAATGTTGTCACGCTGCCGGTGTGTACCAATAATAAGAAACTCAGTTTTATCAGCATTCAGCTTCAATCTACTCTCAGTCATCCAGCAAAAAATGTCATCAATACAAGTTCTAAGCTGCTGTAAAGAACTACTTGCATCTGAAGTGGGTAATGATATATAAATTTGAGTATCATCTGCATAAAGATGATGGCTCAAATGATGCCTATTAATCACTAGACTCAATGGAGTAGTATACAGTGTAAAAAGTAATGGTCCCAAAACTGACCCCTGAGGAACACCACACGAAATATTAAGTGGTGACGAAAAACAATCCCCAATCTTAACTCTCTGGTGTCTACCACTCAGATATGATCTAAACCAGCTTAATGCTATACCAGACACACCATACCACACAGACAAACGATCCATTAGAATAGAATGATTAATCGTATCAAAAGCAGCTGACAAATCAAGTAAGGTGAGTGCAGTAACTCTACCATTGTCCCTATTTAGAGTGATGTCGTTATGCACTTTTAAGAGAGCAGTCTCTGTAGAATGAAGTTTCTTATATGCAGATTGGAATACATTTGACAAATTATTTGAAGTAATGTGAGATCCAAGGCGTAAATAATAATAATAAGCCACAAATAAAGCCACAAATATGATACATGTATATTATTCTTGATACGTGTGTAACATACGCCTTGTTACTATGAATACAACTGGTTTGCTCACTCAGTGTGTGTGTGTGTGTGTGTGTGTGTGTGTGTGTGTGTGTGTGTGTGTGTGCGTGCGTGCGTGCGTGCGCGCGTGCGCGCGTCGGCGCGTGCGTGCGTGCGTGCGTGCGTGCGTGTGTGTGTGTGTGTGTGTGTGTGTGTGTGTGTGTGTGTGTGTGTGTGTGTGTGTGTGTGTGTGACAGTGTACATACATATACATAATTATACATATACATATACAATGGCACTCTATCTAAAAGTATTATAACAACGTTATGCTATTATGAACACAAAACATGTACTAAAGGGGTTTATATTCGATAGTTGTTATTATATCGTTTGCGAGTTAAAGGATGTTTGAATACAAACATTCCATGCATTGTAATGACAACTGATTAGTCTAAAATTACTGTCGACTGGTACGGTACGATATTGCACTCAACAAATACGACATGGATAAACGGCTATGGTGGTAACACTTGTATCATAGACCGGTCAATATTTCACATCAACCAAGCTGCAATAAAACTACGAAGACCAACATAGCAATCGTAGTTGTACTGAAGACTGCCTACGTAAAAAGTAAAAGTGAAGTTCTTATATAGCTAAAGCCTCTCGACTAGCTAAAGAGCAGTACACTTCAATACACACTGACGCGCACTAATCATGTATATGTTTACATAGTTTGTTTTCGTCGTCTCTTCCAGTGAATGACACTTGACCCTTTTGTTAGCTTGTCTCACAGGTTCGGAGTACATTAATAAATTCAACAGGAACTGCACTGTGTAGTGTTTTGTCTAGTTCTCGAGAAGGCTTCGTTGACTTAGGATAATGGCAACACAATATGCTAAACTATTTCGTTTGTCGTCCTTTAAGATGACTAACTAGATTAATACCTAGAAAAAACGAAAATGTTCGCATAAACGCTATACACATCGACATAGATTTAAATGTGATATGGCAAACTATGTTAAAACAATTCCAATATAGTAAGAGAGATGACCAATCAACCCACCCAGACTCTACGAGAACAGGAAATCGTACAACTTCACACAGTATCGTCGGTTTTCACGCCTCGAATTTTTTGGTTAATCTTGTTGTTGTAAACACGATTTATTATCAACACACTCCAATAAGTTCGTCTACTAGACGACGACTTGTTTGTTATGACTCATGCGATTCTCATGAAGCGGATAATCAAACTAAATAGTACGACATTCGAGTAGCGGCCATTCGTGGCAACATCGACCATGTGGTAAATGTAAACGCGTCGCCAACACTCCCATGACACAAACTTTATAAACCCAGATGTGTTTGTAGGAAAGAGTTGATGCGCACTACACAGTTATTCCGCAGTTGTATTTCATATCTTCTGCGTTGCACATTGCTTACCGTCGTTTACCAGCGGCATAGTACACGAGTATGACGTACACCGAACACAGATGTTTGTACATGCAATGTTTGTAAGTGCTACGCTATGGTTCTAGAAGATATAGGAGATATTAGAAACTAGAAATTAAAACGTTGTAGGACTGAAATGGTTATATCGCCCAACACTGTGATGCATTGGATAAATCGCCCAAAACCGAACTGAGCGAGAATATGCGATTAAAATGTGGTATGTGACCAGATTGACTGGTAATGCGTGTTGGTGACTCTGTCCATCATCGTGCGCTAGGGGTCGCTGCGGCTGAATACGTCAGTACCACCCTACAGTTCTGTCGCGAACTCCCCCAGCTTACGAGGATACCTCTGAACAATGAACAATTGATAAATTACCCCAAACAGTGTTTCTCTACCTGCTCTGCCTGCCAGTCTGCCAGCCTGCCTGCCTGCCTGCCTGCCTGCCAGCCTGCCAGCCAGCCAGCCAGCCAGCCAGCCAGCCAGCCAGCCTGCCAGCCAGCCAGCCTGCCAGCCAGCCAGCCAGCCAGCCAGCCAGCCAGCCAGCCAGCCAGCCAGCCAGCCAGCCAGCCAGCCTGCCTGCCTGCCTGCCTGCCTGCCTGCCTGCCTGCCTGCCTGCCTGCCTGCCTGCCTGCCTGCCTGCCTGCCTGCCTGCCTGCCTGCCTGCCTGCCTGCCTGCCTGCCTGCCTGCCTGCCTGCCTGCCTGCCTGCCTGCCTGCCTGCCTGCCTGCCTGCCTGCCTGCCTGCCTGCCTGCCTGCCTGCCTGCCTGCCTGCCTGCCTGCCTGCCTGCCTGCCTGCCTGCCTGCCTGCCTGCCTGCCTGCCTGCCTGCCTGCCTGCCTGCCTGCCTGCCTGCCTGCCTGCCTGCCTGCCTGCCTGCCTGCCTGCCTGCCTGCCTGCCTGCCTGCCTGCCTGCCTGCCTGCCTGCCTGCCTGCCTGCCTGCCTGCCTGCCTGCCTGCCTGCCTGCCTGCCTGCCTGCCTGCCTGCCTGCCTGCCTGCCTGCCTGCCTGCCTGCCTGCCTGCCTGCCTGCCTGCCTGCCTGCCTGCCTGCCTGCCTGCCTGTTGCATGACGATGAACAAGGATGACACTATCAGAAGATTGTGTACCACTGATTTAACTCACTAAGTGTTCAACATGGCATGTTCCATGATAGATGTGTTGTGTATGTGTTTAAAGAATCTAACCATTACCAATTTTATTTTTGCCCACATTTAGTCTTGTTCAATGTTTTGTCTGTGTATCTCCCTGTAAGTGTTTTAGGACAAGATTAAATAGGATGCCTGACATGCAGTGCAGTTCATTATTGGTAATTACTTCTATTTGCTAATTTGTATTCAGATTTTGCCCTTGAACCTGAACTTCTGTATATACATACATGTGTCTCATTGTTGTTTGTACGTTTGTATTCTAGTAATATGCTGTAATATTCATAATTGTAACATGATTTAATTGTTATAATTTTATTTTATAGAATGTTAATCATATGTTGATCTTTGTTGTGACCTTACTGCATGATTTTGACTTCCAATCGACTTGAAACAAGTCAAAAATGACCTTCTTGCATGACCTTGATATACTATCGACCTGAAACCTATTTTAGATGATCGGGCATGTTTGAAAACCATACAATAGAGTCTAACATCATTGAAGTTGGTCAAATAGTTCCAAAGATATTCCATTTTCTGTATATACCATGAGTGACGGCGGCCATCTTGGATTTGGGTCCTTACAGGTGTCTAGAAATGTGTAACCTAAGATTTATTTAGCTCATACCCAAATAAAGTCAAATCAATCACTATCTCACTTTGAGCATCAGATACCTACGGTACTGTGAACTCCTTTCACGGTGGTCTGCACTACTGCAAGTAATCTACAGATGCGGCCATGAAGCTGTGTTTTTAAATTAGATATACATATACATATACTACATATAGCATGGTCAGAAATCAATTGAAGATGTCATGGTCAGAAAACAATTGAAGATGTCATGGTCAGAAAACAATTGAAATGACTTACGGCTGAAAACGGCCAGATAGCCACCCACTCACTTGTCACATGAAAGCTGGGTTACTTCAATGGGCTACTCCACGGAATTCCTGCTTAAAACGTCGGCTTGTAAAACTACAAGCGTTTACAGAACATTGCCGCCCGCATTGTTTCTCGTGTTCCTTAGACTTTCTCTCATCACACCTGTCCTTCGTGCATTGTACTGCTACCTGTGAAGTTCCGTGTGCAGTTTAAACTTCTAAGTGCTAACACAGACTTACAAGACAATTCACGACGTAGGACCATTGTACACCAAAGACGTGCTGATGCATCACAACCGTCGCACTTCGTTCGGAACGTTTGACGTGCCGATGTCACGGACGCAGCGGGGACATAGCCTTCCCTGCTGCTTCCGTCACACTATGGAACAACATACCTGTGTCCACACGCCTGGCGACATCAACAGGTTCATTGAAGAGACAATTAAAGACTTACTTGCTTAGACAGACATTTTATCTTAATTGTAGATGATAGATTTATATTTGTATTGCATATATTATATATATTCTTAATTTGTGTTTATTTTAAGAAATGTTTTGTAATTTACATAACTTAGACATTTAGTTTTAATTTTGCATATACTGCAGTTTTAAGATTTAGTATATATTAGTAAGTTTAATTATCGTGTATGTTTTTCTATTAGTATATGTGATTTGTGTTGATGATTGAACCTGTAAAGCGCCTTTGATCAGCTTTGGCTGGAAAGGGCGCTATATAAACGTTCATATTGTTATTATTAAATACAAAAGCTGTCAAATTTAAATTGGATTAGATACAGTAACATCGGCACGATTGTCAGACACGACCCAAGTCCACTGCAAATGACCCATCAGTTGAAAGCCTCAACACATGTCAGGGCACTGTCAAAGTACATCCCGGAATATGAAGTAATGATTGATCACATATCACCCAAACGAACACCTAAATGAATGTGTTAGGCAGAAGCTCGCACAGGACGATATTAACTTAAGAAAGTTAAAATTGTGAAGTCTGGAAACATGTCATAAACGATAACTTGTTACATGGAGATGAGAATGTTGTAATCGAGCAAATCAATGGCGCCACCTTCCGGATTCTGAATAGTAACATGTGGTTAGGACAGCGACCAAAGGTAAGGATTAGCACACGGCACAGACGATCAATTGAACTGTGTGTGGCTTGGACAGACGATCAACTGAACTGTCTTTGGCTTGGATAGCCGATCAACTGAACTGTGTTTGGCTTGGACAGACGATCAACTGAACTGTCTTTGGCATCGATAGCCGATCAATTGAAATGTGTTTGGCATGGACAGACGATCAACTGAACTGTCTTTGGCTTGGATAGCCGATCAACTGAACTGTGTTTGGCTTGGACAGACGATCAACTGAACTGTCTTTGGCTTGGATAGCCGATCAACGGAACTGTGTTTGGCTTGGACAGACGATCAACTGAACTGTCTTTGGCTTGGATAGCCGATCAACTGAACTGTGTTTGGCTTGGACAGACGATCAACTGAACTGTCTTTGGCATCGATAGCCGATCAACTGAACTGTGTGTGGCATGGACAGACGATCAACTGAACTGTCTTTGGCATGGACAGACGATCAACTGAACTGTGTTTGGCATGGACAGACGATCAACTGAACTGTCTTTGGCATGGATAGCCGATCAACTGAACTGTGTGTGGCTTGGACAGACGATCAACTGAACTGTCTTTGGCATGGATAGCCGATCAACTGAACTGTGTGTGGCTTGGACAGACGATCAACTGAACTGTCTTTGGCATCGATAGCCGATCAACTGAACTGTGTGTGGCTTGGACAGACGATCAACTGAACTGTCTTTGGCATGGATAGCCGATCAACTAAACTATGCTTGGCATGGATAGACGATCAACTAAACTGTGTTTGGCATGGATAGCCGATCAACTGAACTGTGTTTGGCATGGACAGACGATCAACTGAACTGTGTTTGGCATGGACAGACGATCAACTGAGCTGTATTTGGCATGGGCAGACGATCAACTAAACTGTGTTTGGCATGGATAGCCGATCAACGGAACTGTGTTTGGATGGACAAGCGATCAACGGAACTGTGTTTGGCATGGACAGACGGTCAACGGAACAGCGTTTCGCATGAATAGACGATCAATTGAACTGTGTTTGGCATGGACAGACGATCAACGGAACTGTTTTTGGCATGGACAGACGATCCACGGAACTGTGTTTGGCATGGACAGACGACCAATGGAACTGTGTTTGGCATGGACAGACGATCAACGAAACTGTGTTTGGTATGGACAAACGATCAATGGAACTGTGTTTGGCACGAATAGCCGATCAATTGAACCGTATTTGGCATGGACAGACGATCAATGGAACTGTGTTTGGCATGGACAGACGATCAACGGAACTGTGTTTGGCATGGACAGACGATCAATGGAACTGTGTTTGGTATGGACAGACGATCAATGGAAATATGTTTGGCATGGATGGACGATCAATGGAACTGTGTTTGGCATGGATGAACGATCAATGGAACTGTGTTTGGCATGGATGGACGATCAATGGAACTGTGTTTGGCATGGACAGACGATCAATGGAAATGTGTTTGGCATGGACAGACGATCAACTGAACTGTCTTTGGCTTGGATAGCCGACCAACTGAACTGTGTTTGGCTTGGACAGACGATCAACTGAACTGTCTTTGGCTTGGATAGCCGACCAACTGAACTGTGTTTGGCTTGGACAGACGATCAACTGAACTGTCTTTGGCATCGATAGCCGATCAACTGAACTGTGTGTGGCATGGACAGACGATCAACTGAACTGTCTTTGGCATGGACAGACGATCAACTGAACTGTGTTTGGCATGGACAGACGATCAACTGAACTGTCTTTGGCATGGATAAAGGATCAACGGAACTGTGTTTGGCATGGACAAACGACCATCGGAACTGTGTTTAGCATGGATAGCCAATCAACTGAACTGTGTTTGGCGTGGACAGACAATCAACCGAACAGTGTTTGGCATGAATACGTTCAAAGGAACAATGTGGCATTGATGGACGATATGTACAACTTCCTTCTTTTGGACAACGTCTATAAATTACAAATACACAAACCGTATCTACATGATATTAAATTTACTAATAAAGCAATGTTTCTATGTATATTTTTCTACACCACTGTAAATACAATTCTGCCATTAACAACCATGTCACTGTAAGGAATAAAAAATGTTGCATGCTTTTTAAGTTGTTGACGTTTGAAAATACAGGCATAAACCATGCGTGCTACATGACAGCATGTTTGTTTCCTCCTACACGTAGGCACTCGACCAATTTATGGGACTCTCTGAAATGTTGTAACCTTTCGATACATATATCAAGTCTATCAAGTCTAACCAGGCCAGTCCATTTACAAGGTATCAATGCGCGTGCCTGGAGACATTTCGTTTGAGTTTCGGGTGGGGTTCAGTTGTTAGGCATTTGAAGAGTGTACTACTTTCACTGGGTGTTAAACTTACGTCAATGACACACTTTTGGTAGATTCCGGCGCAAATAATCTGATTGTTTTTTTTAAATTTCCAGTTCACAAGATTGTGGAAGCGCTCCCTATGTGCAATATGCAAATTAGCTAGAATATATATCGAAGGCTGAAGAAACGGATCCTCAGAGGTCCACACTATTAAAATATTGTGGAGGCATGTGACTGCCTTTTTAATCAAACATCGCTGTGTAACTCGGCTAGTAAAGACAAAATGTACTGGACAGCGGCTCGTATTGATGTAATGTTGTTGCTGCAGTCAGAACCACACAGGACTGTCACAGTAGAAGTGAGTGAGTGCGTGAGTGCGTGAGTGCGTGAGTGCGTGAGTGCGTGAGTGCGTGAGTGCGTGAGTGCGTGAGTGCGTGAGTGCGTGAGTGCGTGAGTGCGTGAGTGCGTGAGTGCGTGAGTGCGTGAGTGCGTGAGTGCGTGAGTGCGTGAGTGCGTGAGTGCGTGAGTGCGTGAGTGCGTGAGTGCGTGAGTGCGTGAGTGCGTGAGTGCGTGCGTGCGTGAGTGCGTGAGTGCGTGAGTGCGTGAGTGCGTGAGTGCGTGAGTGCGTGAGTGCGTGAGTGCGTGAATGCGTGAGTGCGTGAGTGCGTGAGTGCGTGAGTGCGTGAGTGCGTGAGTGCGTGAGTGCGTGAGTGCGTGAGTGCGTGAGTGCGTGAGTGCGTGAGTGCGTGAGTGCGTGAGTGCGTGAGTGCGTGAGTGCGTGAGTGCGTGAGTGCGTGAGTGCGTGAGTGCGTGAGTGCGTGAGTGCGTGAGTGCGTGAGTGCGTGAGTGCGTGAGTGCGTGAGTGCGTGAGTGCGTGAGTGGGTGAGTGGGTGAGTGGGTGAGTGGGTGAGTGGGTGAGTGGGTGAGTGGGTGAGTGGGTGAGTGCGTGAGTGAGTGAGTGAGTGAGTGCGTGAGTGAGTGAGTGAGTGCGTGCGTGCGTGCGTGAGTGAGTGAGTGAGTGAGTGAGTGAGTGAGTGAGTGAGTGAGTGAGTGAGTGAGTGAGTGAGTGAGTGAGTGAGTGAGTGAGTGAGTGAGTGAGTGAGTGAGTGAGTGAGTGAGTGAGTGAGTGAGTGAGTGAGTGAGTGAGTGAGTGAGTGAGTGAGTGAGTGAGTGAGTGAGTGAGTGAGTGAGTGAGTGAGTGAGTGAGTGAGTGAGTGAGTGAGTGGTTAACGAGCGCGCGTCTGTGCGTTTTTCATTCGTGCATGCGTTTCCTCTCCCGGCGTGTGTGTGCATGTACGAGTGCGTGTGCGTTTGGGTGCGTGTGCCCATCAGTGCTCGCATGTGCGCGTGCATGCGCGTGCGCGTGCGCGCATGCTCTATGTCTTCTGGTGGGTGTTTATCCTCACGCTTTCTATTTATTTCCAGGTAATTATTGAATTATTGAATTAATTTACGTACATTTCAACAGTTTCTCTACGGTGGGTGATACCTTTCGTTAATCGATGCGATGATGATCACGCCAAAACTGTCGTACTTCATACCAGTGACGTAGCCAGAACGTTAGCCGTAGCCGGCCACTATATTCCTAACGCTACATCAATCAAACCTACAGACATGGAACTTGACAAATACCAACACTTACTGATACACTTACGGTTAATACGGGGCTGGCATTCTAGTAATTTCATTACGTATATCGTTGCAGCTTATTAAATATTAAAAAATCATCCCAAGTCCCAACTACCCAGTGGAAAATCGACTAGAAATTGCTTTGGTTACAATGTCTAGTTTGACTTTACGTATTACAGTAATAGGGCGGCTATTATTTTGCATCCTTTTGTGGCCATTATCAATACGCACATTGAGAATGATGACATTTTCGTTGCCCTCTCACCTTTTGGCCTGCAGCCAGCTGGATGCTTATCGCTTACGACAGAAGTGTAATATTCCTCCATTTTTGGCAACTACATCTTATTTGAATGATGACAAATGTATTTGCCAAGAGTAGCACTGGCAAGGGAAGTCCTACACAGCCATCCCTATATCCTCTGTAAGTACGTTATCAATAAATCATGCAGTTAGTTACAGGGTTTCAGTTCCCTAACCTCCTAATTTTCCATGATTGGGAGCTGCCTTGGCCCCACCCTGGCCACGTCACTACACTACTTCGGACATGTCAAGCTTAAGATTTAAAAATCATGTAGAAAATCATAATGCTAGGGATGTGTAAAAGAAATCATACACGGAGGCTACCACGAATGTGATTGATGAATGAGATAAAGGTCACAGCTGTTCTCTCTAAGTGATTTAAGTAAAGGATCGTGACAATTCGAGAAATATGACCATGAATATTACTAGGAGTAGACCTCGACTCGATGAGCATAAGGTCAATGTGACACGGTATGCGTCAACTGCTGCCTATATATACTACCAGTTTTACAAGGTTCGTGTCAGTGAAGTGCCGGAGTTGTGGTTACTTTTATGAGATTTCCATAAGTGGCCACCACTTGAATATCACTCTATTTTGTTTGTTTGTCTGCATCTTGAGAATTCCATAACTCGCAGCAAACAAGCAATCGTCCGGTAAATCAGTCAACGTGTGTGTTATAATATTATAGTATTCCTCTGGATGTATATTCCACATCTTCGTCTGTTTTGTAATTCTTTATGCATGTACCGGCTGTAATTTTGCATGCTATCTAGCGATTATATCAGGATGATTCGTATGTTTAGACTTCCAAACTTCGTCCGACTATTTCTAACATGTGAGCACGCGACCCATTTCTAGAGCATACTGAAACAATGTACCTGTCCAGCATAAAAGCTAAGCTTAATTTAGAACTAGACCAGTGGTCAGTTACAAGTTATCAATGTGTGTAGGCTGGAAACATTTGGTTGATATTTGTGTTAGGTGGGATTCAAATCTAGGGCATTTGTGGTTTGTTCTACATTCAGTCTTCATTTTTACTAGTTTTGCAAAAAGTTTCGTTCGTTCGTTCGTTCGTTCGTTCGTTCGTTCGTTCGTTCGTTCGTTCGTTCGTTCGTTCGTTCGTTCGTTCGTTCGTTCGTTCGTTCGTTCGTTCGTTCGTTCGTTCGTTCGTTCGTTCGTTCGTTCGTTCGTTCGTTCGTTCGTTCGTTCGTTCGTTCGTTCGTTCGTTCATCCATCCATTTCTTTCACATTTTCGTTCCGTTACTTAGTAACATTACCTACTGTTTGATACGGTACAGTTCGAACGACTGATCGAATAACTACAGGTGGGCTTGGTCGACGATTGCATCCATATAAACCATTTCATAATTATGATATACTTGTGTCGCCTCACACGAGCAGACGGAATACAAAATTGAAATCTGTCAGGGTTCCCACGCAGTTCTTGATTGGTGCTCTGTTCGCACGAAGATATCACCGACTAGATAGGGCCTGCATGATGTGTTCTACTGTTCACAACAAAAAACTAGATGCAATTTCTTAGCGTCGATTTAACATACAATTCAATAGTCAAAGACAACAGTAAACAGGTATTTCGTTAAAGAAACAGCATTAATTTACAAATGTAATATGCCAATTCTGGAATGCGAAAGATCGTAGAAGTATTTGGTAGGTAATCAATATTACTGTTCAATTCGTCCCTTGGATCAGGCATGAAGAAGCCATAAGGCCTGCGTTTCCACAACACAATTAACTGAAAACACTGTGTATCACTATTGGGATAGTTGTACTTTCGCCTATAGTCTAATCATACATTTGAAATGATGAATGTTCATGTAAAACACCGTTCTAATTTACCGCGAAGAACTTCTTCAGGTCTGGACGAGTTATGTTCTGCGTCTAACACCTCGGACACAAGGTCTCACCAAGACAGCATCGATAAGCAATATTAAAGTTGTCAATAAATTGGCCTTAGTTAGGTAGCTGTGTTAAAAGAAAACGCGCCAACGGTTAGATGACATCGACATATTATATTAGTTTCAACAGGTCTATTCCACAATTATTTCCGCGAAGTGTAATGCCTTCCTCACTAGTCGAAGAAGGGAAAGAAAATATTGATATTGATATTGATATTGGCACACTCCATCAAGCGGTCAACAAGATTGCTGAATGAACACGTGCTTTTCGTTGGATATTTGGCTGACATTACGCTATCAGAAGTACACCTTTATAATAATACCTAACAAAAAGTGATCAACGTGCCAAATGTGTGTAGTAATGTTGGCTCTAGGAGATGCCATTAACATATTTTATCGTTATCAACATTGTTGTCATAGGCTACGTTTGAAGGAGATCACGCGAATAATTTTAATTGTAACGTAGGTTAACCACGACGTACTTGATACATCAATTAACCACTATGATTCACATATTTCATAATGCACTTCACTAAGGCATTCCTTAATCACGGGATCATTAACAATATTAACACACAACGCAATTGCTTTCTTGACTGATTGTCTGAAACAATATTGAATATAAACACATGACATATACATACAAACCAGGATAGACAAACAACAATAAGCAGGAAAGAAGCCAACTGCGTATAAATCCGTTGTTCAATTGACAATAAAACATGTATGCCATCTTGGTGCAATTATGCTGATGCGAGCATACCATAGCTAATCAAATAAATGTCATAAAAAACATGATGATACATTTTGTCAATTAGCTATTAGCCATGCTATTCACAATTATTCATGCACACTATTATATTGAATTATACCATTATATCCTAATTGTGCATTGTTTCTTGTTAATATATTCTTCAGATGTATTGTTTCGTTGCCTTTTTAAATATATCCATAGACCTACAATCACCAGTATGATTCTTCATAATAACAGTATTCCATAGTTTTGGACCAACGTAAGTGAGTGTATTTTGTTTGCTATTGGTTTTGCAATGTTTTATTTTGTAAGCTACATAAATATTATTGTCTCATATTGTTGTTGTGGGAGGGTGTGTGCTTCAAGAACAAGGCATTAAATATATTTGGTAACATACTATCTATTATCACTCCTAGTAATTGGGTATGGCTAATAGTGTCTACTTGAGTTCCATCTATATAAATATGTTGTTGATTCCGTTTCTTACACTAGGAATATTGCTATATGTCATTGTACATGTTTTCCCGATATTTAACGAAAGTTTATTTGCTTTGACCCATAGTGAAGGTTTCTGTATTTCAACATTTAAATCATGTTCCATTTTATGCAAATCTTTCCCTTGGATAAAAACTATTAGTGTCATCTGCATACATTATCGGAAAGGTGGTTTGTGACACAATACATCAATCATTTATATAGATCAGAAATAATAAGGGACCTAATACTGATACTTGTGGCACTCCGCAAGTTATATTTGTAAGATAAGTATTGGTTTCACTGATTCGTACGGTAATTAACTTCGTAATCTCCCCTTTATGTTTCTCTTTCTTAACCCTTTTTATGTTTAAAGGGAATGACTTGTTATTCAGCTATGAAATGTTCTTAAAAAATTCAGATTAACATAACATAACATATACCTCATTCCAACATTTTGCCTCTATGGTGGTTTTGAATAAGGGTATGAGGAGTTTATATTTTTGTCTCTATTATAACATAATCTAGTTTATCATTATTTAATGTGGTTAGTATAAATATTGGTAAATTATCAGAAATATCTGAGGATAATATTCCTTTGTAATCACCAAGAATGTCATTACTATAAATATTATCTATCAATGTGGCTGTGGTTGGTATAATTCTAGTGGGCCTCGTATTTGAGGTATTACAGAATTGGAAAACATTGCATTTATATAATCGTGAGCTTCCATATAGTGATCATAGTTTAACAAATTCATGTTGAAATCGCCCATTACATAACATTGTGTGTTTTCAAATCTTAATGTACGTACAATATTTGTGGTTTGTTCAGTAAATGCACTAATGTTTGTATTTGGGGGGTCTGTACACTATGGCGACCAATATTTGTCTTTTGTATTTTCTGGTTTGAGACGTAACCTAAACAAAAATACATTCTATAAGCTCAATCATAATATTACTATTTGGTTTTTCTGACAGACAGACAGACGGACGGAGATACAGATAGAGACATAGAGATCGAAATACAAAAGAGAAACAGATCGACAGACAGGCTGACAGACTACAGATAGATAGACAGACAGACGGACACACAGACAGATAAATGCACGTGCACATAGGCACCGAAACACTGACACGAAACGCACTGACAGAGATAAACAACCGTACAAAACAGTACTGAGGTACGTGCATATGCGCACGAACGATAACGCTCGCACAACACACTTGCTCATGATACATTACTCAACAATGATATCATTTTGTAAAGTACCATTTAACATAATGTCCTGCAGACGGCCACTTTTGATTAATGGAGATAGCACTCGATATGACGCCAGCCAAGAAGTGTCACTATTGAAATTTGTCATTTCCGGTCATGTTCTGTTTGTAAACTAATGTTTTTCAATACTTGTTATAGTCCATGGACCAATACCTGAATATTCACTTATTTGTCCCACCTGATGTAGTTATTATTTTAAAAATAATTCATGTATCGGGCACATATTTTGGTACGAAAACCAATACTGTGCGGCAAATAGTTGTGTGGTCTGTCGTTGAGTAGCTGCTTTTTAATCGAGCTTGCTCTCGTGGCTGGTTTTCGTCGAATGTCTTCTCTAGCCTTTTCATTAGTACTTTTGTGAGTACTTTATAAGTGTTTGATAGTAGACATATCGGTCTGTAATTCTTGAAGTCTTGGTTATTTCCTTTCTTAAAGATTATCACTATCTTAGCATTCTTCCACGCCATGGGTATTCGTCTTTCTGATAAGCATTTAATGTAGAGCTTAACACGTGTCTTCGAGATGGTATCTTCTCCTGCTTTCAATGTATCGATGTTGATATGGTCTTTGCCTGTTGCTGTCCCATTCTTCATATCTAGTAGTGCTGCTTCCATCTCTTATGATGTTAGCTCTGGTATATATTTTGGGTCAGTGTGGATTGTGGTATTCTGTTCCCTGTCGTATAGCTTGGTGTAGAATTCCTCTATTATTTCTATGAACTGGTCTTCATTATGGATTTGTCTACCCTGCTTGTCCAGGAGTGTGATCAGTCTGTCTTGGCCTAGCTTCTGCGTTCTTCGGACATTCTTCAAGCTCTTTGATGTCATGATCGTTTCTCGTATGATCTCTTGGTTGTATTTCCTAATGTCTTGTTTTGCTTTCGTTTTAATGGTCTTGCATATTTCTGCGTACACTATTCGTTGTTTGTCGTCGCCGTTATACACCATTTCTCATCGTTTCGTCATCAGGGCTCATGTTGGTGACGATATCCTCGATTTCAGTGGCTGGTTGACAGCCTTAGCTATTCTTGACGCCGACATTGTCTCTGATAATATCGCGGAATTACAATGTATGCCGTCAAACCCTTGTCGTAGAAGTGGATAAGTCCACCTGTTGAACAGCAATAATTTACAACAAAATACCTTAAATTTAGGAAGCATACTAGCGAACAAGAACAAACACACTGCAACACAATTGTTCTTTAGCATCTCTTGCAAAATTTGGGTCTAAGGATTAACTTTCTACTCAACAACCGACATACTTAGTTAATCTGCTACATTTCTCTGATATCGCTAGGACCCTTAGGTCATCCGTTTCCAAACAACGTTTGTTCCTAAAACTAAGCTCAATAGTATGCTTTCGGTGTAACTGCGCCAACAATCTGGAACGAACGAACGAGCGAGCGAGCGAGCGAGCGAGCGAACGAACGAACGAACGAACGAACGAACGAACGAACGAACGAACGAACGAACGAACGAACGAACGAACGAACGAACGAACGAACGAACGAACGAACGAACGAACGAACGAACGAACGAACGAACGAACGAACGAACGAACGAACGAACGAACGAACGAACGAACGAACGAACGAACATTAGATATTCTCAGTATCTATATATAGGGGCTATGGTGTTATGTCGTGTTGTTGAAATAACATAATGCTATTGGGGGTGAATAGTACACGCCATTGAATAGGAATGTTTTAATAATGCAATTATCATTGACTGTAGAATCGGGTCAGAGAAATAGCCGCCAATTCACATGTTTGCACAGGAAGCAAGCCATGTGACAATACCAGCGTTGATTATGTAAGAGTTTATGTAAGCGAGATACGTCTACGCATCCTAAGGTAATGTTGATATTGTATGCAAAAGTGACGAGGGAATAGTGTTATTTTGCTGTAGGGTAGGGGTGAACACATTTAGTAAATCTGCTCACAATCTCAGAACCCAGATACATTCCCAAGTCCATCTCGCCCGGCGAATCTTGACGGTTTTAGTGCTCACTTAACCCGTGGAAACTACCGAAAAAGGTCAAGTGTCATTCAGGGGCTGTAGTGATTGCAAGAGGCGACGATGTAACTGTTCAGTGAACATAAGTACTTGTTGAAGTGTAACGTGCTGAGGTCTTCGGTATATAAGAACTGAAGTTTTGCTGTTTACGTACTCAGCCTTCATTACTAGCACGCGGTTCGTGATGTGAAATATTGATCGGTTTACGGTGCGCAGGAAATTATATCACAATGTCGCATTTGGTGAGTGCAACATCGTTTGGCATTACTTTGAAACTAACCCGTTGGCGTTCGAATGCATGTTTTAAAACGTCAGTCAATATGCAAATACCGTAACAACTTTGTTAGCAGTCCTTTTGTGTTTGTATGGCAAACTGTTGTAACAGTAGTATTCGTAATATTGCCAACTAATTTGAAATGTCTGGTGTGGTGTGCGTGCGTGTGTTTGTATGGTGAATGATTAGGGGAGAGAGAAAGATACAGAAACAGAGAGACAGACAGACATAGACATAGACATAGACATAGACAGAGAGAGAGAGAGAGAGAGAGAGAGAGAGAGACAGACAGACAGACAGACAGACAGACAGACTGAGACAGAAACAGAGACAGAGACAGAGAGACAGAGAAAGGGAGACCGAGAGACAGAGAGACCGAGAGAGAGAAGAGAGAGGGGGAGGGACAGAGGAAGTGAGGGGAGAGGGGAAGAGGGAGGGAAAGAGGGCGAGATACAAAAATCAGCTAGGATGGGAAATTAGATGAGAGGAGAAAGAAAGGGACCGAGATACAGAGACAGAGATAGGGGAGAGAAATATATCGAGGGAGAGAAAGGAGAGATAGATAGATAGATAGATAGATAGATAGATAGACGGACGGACGGACGGACGGACGGACGGACGGACGGACGGACGGACGGACGGACGGACGGACGGACGGACGGACGGACGGACGGACGGACGGACGGACGGACGGACGGACGGACGGACGGACGGACGGACGGACGGACGGACGGACGGACGGACGGACGGACAGACAGACAGACAGACAGATAGACAGACAGATAGATATATAGATAGATAGATAGATAGATAGATAGTTTTGTGTCCTTTAAGACAGCACATCGTACGTGACAACTACGTCTCGAAGGCGTCTCGTACACGTCTGGTTGGAATGCGAGCTCCTCGAGACGGTCTTTTGGCGTCTCGAGCGCGTCTCATGTTTGATTTATCGGACCTTTCTGCATGGGTGTTGACCTCGTCCTGACTTCATTCTGACAGCGTCTGGTCTCGAGACTTGGCGTGTGGGCACGTCCAGGTTCAGGAGGAGATTCAGTCGCGATGAGACGCACAAATCCCAGTCGCCAATGAAAAGTGGGCCTGGAATCACGTGGTGTTTCGTACAAAGCGGAATATGGCTGACGTTTGGATTGAAGATCATAATTAGAAGGGCCCCGATTATGTTGTGGCAAAAGTATCAAATGCTAGATGACGTCGCTGTGTTTTGAAGGAGTAAACACTCTATGAGATAGCTGGAGACTTAGATATGCCAGATAGCATGTTTTGACTCACCAGGTAGGTTCCGCTATAGGGCATTTTTCGAACAATGAGTTACGAGCATTTGTCCAAGTGGACAGCCTCTGTTTACACGGTTCACGTGACGGTGTTTCACCCTGGTTCTGTCTGTGTTTATACTGTACACATGGGGAATGTAAATATGTATAACTATTATGCCGAAACTAGACGTAGTTGTTTCGAATTTACTTAGGAGTTGGTCATGTGGAGCAAAAATAGTCATCACTTGTGCTGGCATAATAACTCACTTGACAATGGCCAGTTGGCATCATCACAGTCGCAATGAGTCTGATGTACTTATTCTCGTTAGCCTTAGGCTTCAGTTATGTTATTACTGCATATGTGATATGTCACATCACTTAAAAACATGCAGCATTGTGTAGACAAATTAAAATTGTGAATAGCTACCCATCACCCCATCCATGGCCATTTAATTACAGTAATATGTAATAAAATAGTATGCCACTTCGGAAAAACATGTAGTAGATTTTAACAACATTGTGTTTATGTTTAAGGTTAAAGGTGAAATGAACATGCTAGATTAAAGGCTGTGGTTAATAGAATATATATAACATAATATAACCGTGTAGTATGAATACTTGAAAACAAATATATTTTATAAAATCATGCAAATAAGAATAATTCCTCAGACACCGCCTATGAAATTTTGCCTTCGGGTATTTCCGTGAGTGTGACGTCATATGTACCATAGACGCTAGCAGCAGGTTAAGGATTTCAATGGCATTCTTGGTGTATGGTGTCTTGCGGTGTTCTTCTTCATCGAATAACACATTGTATTCTGCGTGGCTTTTGGATGCAGCAACGGGGATAATTCCGGAAAGAGCTTCTTTAGTTTTCGATAGAGAAAGAGCCAAGGCGACGAAGGCAGTGGATCAAACAAGTCGGTCGAGTCAACTGGACACCGACTTGGTGTCTGTGTGTTCTCGCTTATGTATGCCAAGATTATTTTGACAGTTCGTGTTTCGTCACATATCCAGCTGTTTACCAGTCTGTGACTGTGTGTTTTAAGCCAGGTCGACAACATTTGAAGAAATCAACACTAACATGCCCAATAATCCCAACAATTTTTAAGCGAATCCGGGAGATAGAAACGAAGGAAAGGCGAAGCTTGCCTTTCCAGAAACGGCGGAACTTGGAGATAAGTCGTTCCGATTCTAACACAAATGGTGGCAAGAATATGTGTCAAATGTTGGCAAATATAAGGTTATAATTGTACAATTGAGGTTGGTCCAAATTCTGCGTAAATGCCCTATTTACGAATGGTTGCTATAATGTCCAACTGAAAAATCATTTACTTATTTAATTTTTAGGGAGCGCATGTTTGTCAATGTCAACAATGATTAGCCTCAGCCGGCTCAGGTCAAGGACCATTTCATGTTCATGTCGTCGTTCGATTCAACCATCATTGATGATTGAAGAGTTTATTGTAACATTAATATTTGATATCTACAAACGCATTATATATATTATTAGGGCTTGATAATCAAATTGAATATTTCTATTTATTATTAAGTTCACTTGTATACTGGTACTCCACGACATCCAGGCATAACCAGTCCAAACACATTTGCTTAGTTACAGACATCGTCCAAATTGCATTGGCAATTTTAGTGATCGACACATTTCATCTAAACTCCAAGCCTAAAAGTGTTTTCTGCGTCGTTACTTTTGCCTGACTAGACGTGAGACTCAACAGTAATAGAATAATCAACCACAGGATTATTATTACTGAATGGAAGAAATAAAGTCTGAAGTTTATGCATTACAATAGCGAAATTCCGTGGCAATACGATACCGTTGGTATTAATAAAACTACTATTACTTTTCTGTCTTTGAAAATGTAATATTCCTATCACACCAACTAATACAGTAATACATAAATGCGCATACAATATACCACCAACCATCCTGGTGTTTCATCGACACTATCCACTTCGATGTTTTGTTCCACCGTAGGAATGTTTGGGTCTTCGTACAGTAGTCCACCGACGGCAGCGGCCCCTGATAACTCACCCTCTCCGTTTCTCTTGTGATCAATGTCGCTTTCCTGCTTGTTTTGTGTGACTACTGAAGCCAGTGGTTCACCACTGTATGCTTTCACCGACCAACAAGTTCTTACAGTAGCCGGATAACTGTCCAAATCTGACTCGCCAGATTCTAACTTCATGTGGCGAAATTTTCTATGGTACATATTACGTCATCAGTACTTTCCAAGCGGCAGCCACTGACACTATTCACTTCGGTATTTCACTCGGAAATCGATCAGATGGGCTGATTTTTAGACGGTAAACTGCGTGTATATATAAACTACAAAAGTTGTCAGGGGTTAAACCTGTATAAATAGCATCATATTAGTATGTTATTTACTTGGTTTAATTATAATTTTTATGTTCATTTCACCTTTAACAACAATTTGCTTCCAAATCATATGTCAAGTTACTTTGACACAGTATGTGATAGTCACAATCATAGAACACGCAATAGAAACAATAATTACAAAATAACATCTTGTAGAACGACATATAAAGTGGCGTGTATTAATGTTAAGGGCCCTGAGCCTTGGAATATAGTATAGCCACACCTGCAGACATGTAGTACGATTTACCAGTTTAAAAATCATATGCAAAACAAAAATATTCTACAACAATACGAACATTTGTAGTAACTTTGGTAATAATAATAATGATCAGACGTTTTACTACATAATTATATAAAGTATTGGATCATGTATTAATACGTATCCGAAAGTTGTTTTTATGTAATATAAGAAATTGGTTTAGAAATTTCTTAAATTTATTAAATTATTTAAGTGTTTAACTTGATGCATTTCTATTCAATACAGTTATCAATTGTTTTCATTATGGTACAGTGTTTATGTATACACAGCAATTATTTGCTGTGTCTAGATTTATCTTAATGTGTTACTTAAGAATACTCGTTGTATATATTTTGTTTGTTTCTTGAATACATTCACTTCTATTAAATTTTTACCAGCTTTATTTTCGTATTATTTATTAATTTATTACCATTACATTGTTTTATTATTTATTTACATACATCATTAATTTGAAATGCCAAAAAACTCATAACAGACATACATATTACAATTATCGCGTGTACATTCTCTTCACAGTGGGTGTACACAAATGTTTATATCACATTTACATGCAACACGTATTTCTTAAAATTAATATTTCTGTTCAGTTCGTTGAGATAAAATGCGCAGAGCATGATCATACACTACAGACTGTAAACACGGAAATCGAAACAACTTCCTCTAGTTTTGGCAAACTAGTTACGAATATTTGTTTTTACCACGTGAACAATGTAAACACAAGAGCTACGAGGAACCGTAGTCAAGAAAGTGTACCGTGTTAACAGAGACTGTCCACACATGGTCGTTACTCATTGGTTGAAAAATGCCCTGTGGCGGAACCTACCTGGTAAGTCAAACTGTGCT